>OMKX01114674.1:4868-22260 GCA_900302425.1 Brosme brosme | reverse complement strand
GGAGCAGAAAACACACTGGCATATTCACATTCTTAATTTAGGCATTCAATTACACAATGTTGCACAGCAGATTACATTGTCTTAATTAGTTTTAATATTCTCACTTCAAATATTGATATGCACAAATGTAACAATGCTACCCTGCAATACTGTCACAGAAGACTAACCGTAGATACACAGACAAAGAACTGATTCATGATCCCATGAAACACAATAATATACACGCACACACAATAGTTGTTACTGAATAGTTGCTACTGTGCTATCAGTGAATAAATGATCAAAAATAAGATACACACAAACACACATAGAAACCTGTAGATCACTCCTTGACACCACATGACTTTCGTCAGCTCCCAAGGGAAGTCTTGGTCTGGACATTCTTCCCCATGGGCCAGGGGGGATTTCACCTTCCACCTGACACACATGATGAGTATATTCTCAATAATTGAAACTTCAAATATAACTGCAGGTAACTAGAGTTACTGCTATTACTAATCTATATTTCATGACGTTACTAATTACTGAACTGCATTACTATGCAACACTTTTGTCCCTGTTCATGGGGACATGTTGATATATGAATTATGTAAATGTAAACTTATTTTATTGTATTCCATCAATGCAACCAGAGGACAGCTCCTTCATAGAGATTTGTTGACATACCGTCAGCCAGTTGAATATGTATACATCTTGTGTATAACGGTGTCATTGTGTTCTTTTTTGCCGTGATTGTACTAATTGATCTGTCTTTTCTGTAATTTGCTACTGGAACACCTACAACTACTATCTAATCTTAATTTAAAAAGAAGGCAAGCAGAGGAGAGGGAGGCACCAAACAACATGGCGACAGACCATTGTGAGCAAGCTTAAACAACGCCGACAGAGCTGGGGACAGAGCTGGGGAACTGTGGAGGAGACTGACGGAAATGGAGGGACTTTGTTGAGTGACTGAGTTATCTTAATTACTGTTAAACAGTGTGTCATACCTGTGCTGGTGAGGCGAGGGGCATCGGAGGGGCAGCGCCTCAGGGACGGGACACTGCCTGTCCTCGTCGTCAGACGCTTCAGTCAGAAAGTTCTCCTCTCCTGCCCCATGATGTCCGGGAGTCGCCCTGTGACGTTTAACCCAGTAGTGGCGAGCGACAGAGAGAGGGTACCGCCACATGGGAGCAACGTAGTAGCATGAGTGATGCTGGACCACCACCGTGGTACACTGGTACATTTCGTCTGACTTGGATGGGAACAACGCAATAGATTGGGAGAAGGCGCTGGTAAGTCATGGTAAGGACAGAGTGTGTTCACCACCTTGATGACCAGGGTTATTGTTGTTGGTGCAAAACTTTACCTTGGGCAGAGAAGGGCTGTAGCCGTTACTCTGGGGAGAACACGACCTCGGTCTGCTCATCTTCATTCTTGTCATATCCTTTGGTTTGTCAACATGACCGCTGATTCTTTGAAGACAAACCCTCTGGTCTGTGTGACAGGACGGATCGCTCTTCGGCGTCTGGTCTCGTTGTTGAAACATTGGACCGGTGGCGGGGTCCATGCTGGGTGTGTTGCGCATCGCGGCGGGTTGACTGATGCTGCATAGAAACTCAACCAAGAAGTCCTCTCCAGAAGCGGACAAGGTGAGGGTGGCTCTCCCCTCCACGGACCTGACCTTGGTGTCACCGCCGGGTCCATGCTCTGTGTCACAGGAGATGTGGGGCCAGTCCACCTCTGAGTCAACACTAAAGAAAGGCT
This sequence comes from Brosme brosme, assembly GCA_900302425.1. Taxonomy (NCBI): domain Eukaryota; kingdom Metazoa; phylum Chordata; class Actinopteri; order Gadiformes; family Lotidae; genus Brosme; species Brosme brosme. The sequence continues at coordinate 20,514 of OMKX01114674.1, read as the reverse complement.
GCAAAAAATAGGAAGTGTAAACTTCTGAACAACCAGTGTAAGCCTAATGATTTGCATAGGGGGGATTCACAGAATGACTCACCTTTTTATCAATTGCTGGAATAAGTTCATATGGAAGATATGGCCGTGAAGCGTATTTATTCCTGAACACCAACGCACCTTGCATTAGTTCCTACAAAATCAAGTCGATTTATACATGGAGTATTTGAGCAAGTACTGTATTTTAGATATATCTGTAGCATCCTGACGTTCTGCGCAAGATCAACAAAATAAATAAAATAAACGATGATCACTATATATTAAGTACTTTGTAGGTGCTGATGGCAAATCGTGTCCTCTGTCGAACTTGTTCAGTCGCCTGCAAAGGATGCACGGAGGGATCGGGGGCTTTCACCATCATAAACTCGGAACCGCAGGGTGAAATGTTCAATGTTGATCCATCATAATATCTGACATATACCGACTCATCTTGATACATGACCATCAAACTGACATTTGTGCTTGTTGTCATCATAAAAATGTCGGTAAAGCCAAACAAGTTTGTTGGCTTTGATTGTCTACTATTGTTGTTGTTGTCGTCATAAGGACGAGACGAACACTGAAGCTTTCTGGCGCTTATTTCCCAGGAAGTAGCAACGCTAAACGCTTTGCCATATCAAAGGTGATAATGAGCCAATGTTCAGATTAATATATATATATGAATATATATATGGTTAATATATAAGGTTAGACATGGTTTGGATATGGAAAGGTGTTGCATTTGGCTAAAGTTTGGTTATGATCTGAGCAGAGATCGCGGGATTGTAGGCCAGTATATTAGCAACCCACAGCGAGCGACCGACCATGAAACTACGGAAAGCCAAAAGTGGAAAAAAATATTCTCGCAAAAAAAGCCGTAGAAATGCAAACGTTTGTTTTTCTTATCCATATGTATTTAGACCAAATCCCTTTGGTTTAAATACATCCCTTAACCTGTGATATACTTTCATACCTTTAAAAATGTCTAGGTAAAGTGGTAAGCAGAAAGAAAATATTTAGTGTGTGCATAATTAGACACCTGAATAAAGATATAGTGATAGGTAGGCTACGCTATATGCCTACGCTATATGCCTACACATGCAATTTGATCATTCACAATAAAGTCATCATCCAACTAAGTTGTATGCTTACTGTCACTAATCTTATCTAATAATTCCAACATATCACGAAGTCTAGGCCAACATCGATTGACTCAGAGGATTTAGCCTTATTTTATTAACTGGTGGTATGTTATCTGAAAATACATTTTCCCTGGTGAAGTGAAATCATTGTGTCTAAACTTGTTCTTTGTAACCAGAAAGCAGAAGATGATATTGACATGTGATAAACAACAAATTTATTTCAAGATGAGCTGCAAATGACAGTTTCGATGCATGAATGCTGACACCATCAAAATAAGTCTTTGGTTTCTATGTGAGAATCCGCTCAAATACAAACAAATTTGTTATTCTAAAACGAAAGCACACATTCACATTCCAATTTCAAATGCAATTCAACTCACATTTCAAATAGGGATTTTTAACCAATTCCTAATATTCAGTAGGCCAATATATCTAATTTATTACTGTATTTATTGTGTTCAACACAATTATTGCAGAAAACACAGAAGTAATAACACATTTTCAGTCAAAGAGTTATATTTATAATTGACCTATTTGACTGTAAACACTCTTTCTGCTTTCTACATATTCTTCTTCTTCTTCTGCTTCTTCTTCTACTTCTTCTTTTTCTGACAGTATCACAGTTTATGAGGATAAACGGACTGAGGAGAAACCCCGGCTAGAGCATATTCACTCTGATCGGTCCATGTAGAGAAGCAGTAAGAAGGGTACGAGTAGATAGTGGACCCTAAGTTGGCTGGGTGGCTCAGCCCTACTGCGGCTTGGTGGTATAGTGGCTGGGAGTGGGGCGTCCTCATTCTTTCTGGCTGAAAAGCTTGGAGAGGCGGTGGTTGGGGCAGAGAGTCTCTGACGGCCCTGCCATAGCCTGGAAAGAGGTAGGATGGAGGTGGCTGCCTGCCACCGTAAAGGGACCGAGGCTGGATAGTAGGAAACAGCTTGGATTTGTCCCTCCTCTCTGGTGTTGGATAGAACCATGGTGGAAGGTGATGTAGCTTCTTTCCCGAGTGATCGTGCTGCTGTGTCTGCCCTGCTGGGTCGATTTTATAACCACGCCGGAAAGGAGTTGGTTTAAGAGGTTGTGCCGGTTTTGGAATGACTTTGGTGAAACTTGAGGTAGATGCCGGAGGCCAGTTTGCGTTAACAGCGAAAAAGGATGAAGATGCCGACTTTGGCAATGTGTGAGCAGAATCTCTTCCGCTGCCCCTTTGGACCGATTTCCATACAGAGTCTTTGTTCTCAGTTTGGATGGAGTCCGTTTTCAGCAATTGGGTGCCAGGGAAAGAAATGTCTTGTCCTTTGGTGATTGCACTACGAGTAAACGACTTGTTGTCTGCAATGTAGCGACACCTGCCGCTGACCAGCGTCACATAGTTTGGCGGCGTTGCTCCGTTTGGTTCAGGCTTGCCTCCAGCGGCTGCTGGAAGGTCTTCCGAGGAGAGGGAGGATTGAGGGGAGGAGCAGCGGGACGAAGAGGTGGACACAGGCCTTGGAGAGTCCTCAAAGGAGGTGCATTTGGGAGCGGGAAGCTGCGTGGCCTGAGGCAGGGGGCAGTGGATGACGGTTGGCCTGTCTTTATCATCATCCTGGAGATGTAAAGGCTTTCTGAGGCTGGCCTGGGCCACCCTTTTCTTCTTCTCCAGGGGAGAGAGGCCCATCCCAGGTGAAGGGACCATGTGATCGCTCAACGGTTGTGACGAAGGAAGCGGGACGCAGAGTGATCTGGAGCCGCCATAAACCACAGTACAAATATCAGCAGGCTCTCTGTTGGTCTGCGAGCAGCTCAGAAGGGATCTGGAGATGGGCCATGGAGTTGCATACGCCTGAGCTCCTGTCTCACTTTGCTCTGTAGCTTCTGTTCTCCTCCGAGCCTATGGTCGGCAAAAATATATATTATTATTTAGATATCATAGTAAAAGTTCAACAGTGACCTCCAGCATTATTTCCTCATTTACCTCACGGAGCTCCTTCTCCATCCGGACAGTCTTCCTCTTCCCTCGTTCTTTGCCAGCTTTCTCCATGTTTCTCCGGTACTGTTTGCGGGGTTTACCCGGCGGCAGAGGCTTGTCTGTCTCTCCTCTCAGGTGTCTGTCGAACGGCAGAACCAGCCTAACGTACACACATCAGATTGATTTCATTAATAATTATTAATATAATAATATAATGAAAATAAATAAATGTCCATGGCACTTAAATCGCTTTACACAACGATTGTGTGTTTTTCTGTCTGTGTGAGTATAATGTTTATCACATCTTATCCAACAACCAGCGTGTAAGATGTGAGGAATTAAACTATCCAATTATAGACCCGGGATGTAGAGTGCCATGGGGTCTTTAGAGACCACAGGGAGCCAGGACCTCGATTTATCATCTCATCCTTAAGTAAATGATCATTTCTGCTTGGTTTGATGCATTTGTGTGTGATGGGGCAGAGGGTAGAGAGAGAGAGAGAGACAGGTGAGAGAGAGAGAACTTACCTCTCATAGTGCCTGCGGGTACAGGTGGCGGCGCTGGTACTGCCGGGACTCCCTCCCAGGTCGTCGTAGACGCTCTTCCACAGACGCCGTGCTGTCACCTGTTGATGAAGGTGATGGTGAGAAACATATTAATATTTGCAAAAACGTTTTTTTATCAAAGTCATCGGATAGGGTTAGGGTGTAGGGAACGATAGATAAAGTGTTCAAATGCATCTTGATTTAAACAACGTACCAAAATCTTTGTCTCAATTATTTGAACTTTGACACTTGCCACAAAAGATCTGAGTGAGTGAAAATGTGAAATATAGGCCTATTCAGCTCGATGGGCAAAATAAAATAATAACATATATATCTACTCACTGAGTCATAACCTCCAAGATTCCCAACAGCTTTATATATCCTCCAAAGGTTGACTACAGGAAGATAAAAAATGCATTGCATTGTAATTAATTTCCTTATGCACATTCAACATCTTTCGTACCATATACGCTTAAGTTCAAAGGTGAGAAACTGTTAAAAGAAGGGCCAGGGCAAAGCAGTATGGGAATTGGGGAGACTCACTCTGCTTGAAGCCCAAGTGTGGGATCCTCTCTATGGGTGTTCCTCTCTCCTTCATGAAACCGTGCAGGTTCGACACAAATGACTTCTCCTCCATCTCAGCACCTTTGTCTTGCCTGGCAGCACCTTCACATTGAGCGCTGGATTCAGCCATTGTCAACTCCGAGGTGTCCTGGGTTCAAAACCAATACAACGTTAGTACATCCTACTGTGAAATGAAACGGGGTAATGCATCCTGGACCTGATTAGTTGTAGATTAAAGATGCTGTTTAGAATACAATTTGGGTCAAGGTGTGGCGTGAGACGGCGAACAAGTGAAACGCTGTCTGCACATGAGAAACAAATGCTGAAATCGAAACATCGAAAGGGTATGCTTGGCTTGTACAGACAGACTCTCAATAGGTAACCACTATGCATCCTGTCTTGAGATAGGAAATGCTTGTGGGTTAAATTTGGTTGTACTTTTGGTCTGAAACAATCAGTCTTTTTTATCTAAAGGGCTATATTGAAAAGCTGAGATCAAGTTGAAGTTGTTGATAGTTGTGCTTATTAGTGCTGCACATGGAACAACATATGGATTATCTTGTAATAGTTTATCTTTATCTATATCTAAATATTGGTGTGTGTGTGTGTGTGTGTGTGTGTGTGTGTGTGTGTGTGTGTGTGTGTGTGTGTGTGTGTGTCCATCAGAGACAGTGGTCCATCAGACCACAATGTTTATATTTCAGTTAGAATCACCACATTTAGCGGCCTCGTTCCTGTGAAACACTTTGTAGAATAAAACGCTCATGAATGGTTTCATATTGAATCAAGTTCCTCTTGCCGGTCGCTGGTTCCCAGAAGTGTGCTTCTTGGGTGAGTAATAGTGAAGGTGCAGTCGTCTGAGGCTGACTCACTATTGAGCTATATCTCATCCATGTATTTGTCCAGGACTGTATGGCTACCAGCTAGGGACATAGTTTCCACTGTGACGCAAGCCACAATTCTGGTTGGTCTATGCTAAGTGCGCTGTGTCTGCAGTTTCACATGAAAGGAAAAATGAATATATTGGATGAAGAAATATGTTGGATGAAGAAAGTTGTTTAATCGTATAATGAATGAAAGCTATTATCACCCATCTTTGGATTCGATTGAATTTGATAATTGTTTTAATGTTTGTTTCATGAATGCAATGTTTTGGTCAATGTTAAATGTGATGGCCTTTATAAGTAATGAACACAATGACATACACTACCTTATTTATGAATGCATATACAGTTTATATTTATGCATTATGTATATATACATACATAAAAGTTGTGTTATCTGTGCCTGCAAGCAGATTTCTGTTTACTGAAAAACACCTCTTGTATAGCAACACAAGGTTAAACAAAAAAGAAAAAGAAAACAGTCAAAATGTTTACTTCCACACGTATCTAGTCATTTGTGAACTGAAACGAGAGGTTCAAATAGTTCTACGTGTGACCAGCCTACAGGAAATGTTTCAAGCGCTTACAGTAACCAGCACGGCTCATCACACGAGTGAACATCTCTTTTGAATGAGGATGTTTTTGTTGATGAACACCCTATTATTGTTTTTTTGTGGGTGATATTGTTGTCAATGCACCTAAATTGTGTTAATAGATAAAAATGTGTTTATACATATATATATATATCATATATATACTGTATACATATATATATTATATATATTTATGTTATCAGCCTTATTGATGTTATCAGCAGGCCATCTGTAACCACAAAACCACCAGTCTTTCGAGATGATTCATCTTTGGAAATTTGATAGAATTGATAGCTCTTACTCGCAATTTCTCGCTTTAAATTGACAGAATAGGGGCATTCTGGGGTACTTTGTGTTTCTGTTTGTAATAACGAAATAGATGTGGTGTGGTGTTTGTTGTCATTCCACTCGCAGTATCTGTTCGGCCTGAACTTTATACATCAACATGTATGAACAATTTCTGACAAAATGCAACTGATGATGAGAATCATCAAGAACACCAACTAACCACAAAGAGTTGTTTGCTTAGCAACACGTCATTAGGCATTCTTATAAGTCATCTGAGCATACCTGGCTCCCAGCCTTTCTGTAGCCCTCACTGGCTGGCTCCTGTGAAACGTCACTCTGCACCTCTTCAGACTCTAGACATGAGACACAAACACACAAGACTAATGTAATATGTATATATATATACATATATGCATGTATGTATATGCATGTATATGCATGTATATATACATGCATTTGTAGCTATATTGCTATATATCATATAGCAATATAGCTGCAAAAGAGCAATTCCATTCAAACTACTGGGGTTGCTTTCTTAGCTGTTTAAAGTTATGAAGATATCATTGTTATTTTATTTGGCATTTTAAAACACATCCTTATCATTTCTGTTTCATGACAATTATAATTGCAAGCACTGTCGATCTGTCATGCTGATAAATATTGAACCAAACCATCAACTGATTCCAAACCACGGGTAACGAAACCACTTCCTGCCATCGAGCTATACCTACACTTATGTGTTACCGCACAACGGAAGAGATTTAATTCACTTTTCACACAAACATGCACATTTAGATTCTTCTTCTTCATTCATATTGATTCATATGTTATGGTTACCCACCTAGTTTCTTTAGAAGTAAGAAAATATTTTTTTAAGAGTGACACAAAGAGAGCTTTAAACATAAAATGCAAGGTTAAGGGTCTTCAGCATGAAAGGTCAAATATTGCAGTTCCCGAAATAAATATTGTAATAATAAGCAAGGTTTCTCAATAGTTCTCAGCACACCATCTGCAGTGATATAATTTGTCTGTGAAACTAATGTGCTTCTCTTTTGAATTTGCTTGTTTCCTGTGCTGTGGCTTGAACCTTCAATTCTGCTTTCAATAGTAAATTACTTCTCCATTTCAGGAATTAATGCAAGATGAACTGTTGGATCTTAATTCATGTTTTAGTAATGTTACTTTTATTTTGCAGACCTACCTACCCAGAGGTGTATACGAAATTTACAATCATTTACTTATGAAGGTACAAACATGAAATATTTATTTCATATTTAATACAAGATAAGGTAGGTCACGATGAAATAAAAAATCATAGATCAAATACATATGTGGGAATATTGTTGTAAACATAGGAACCAGTAAGGCATATGAAACGTGATAACAAAAGATAATTCTTACCCATTTCAAAGAGATGACTTCTTGTCTCAAGTCTCACTGTAATTAAGTTGTCCACAGCAATTCATGCACAACCCCGTCAACTTCTGACCACAATATAGGAAGATGTCACCACAGCTAGGCTCCATTGGTTGATACTCAGCACAAAAAAACAAAGCAAGCATGTCTAGGAGGTTGGGCTAATGTATTTAAATTAGCTCTTCAATGTTTTTCAGGCATTTCAACTGGTTTAATCTTCAATGCCTGAAGGTACGGATTGCCCAATTCTGATTAGGTGAACCTTAATTTGTATGCTAGTTATTGATTGCTTGATTTATTGATTGATTGATTGATTGATTGAGTGATTTATTTATTGATTTATTTAAGTAGTGTAGGTCTATCTCAGTGTCAAAACGTATTATGTCTCATTATGTTTTATATGATCCTTGAGTTTAGCATTTGGTAAGCATGTCATAGATTACCTTTTACTAAATTAAACACAAATATTTTGCACCTCTATGTGTTTTTCATTTACTGTTTATTTTAAAACCCTATACCAATATACTCAGACCTCGACACTCAGAAATGACTGGTATACCCAGCAATTCAATTCAGGGGCTTATAGCTAGAATTTGTGTGTAGAGAAAGTACTTTATAGCCGGCATTATAGCAAGGACGTTCAAATTGTTGACACAGGAACGGAGTGGGCTCTGAAGGGTGGACATCAGAGAATGAACTTAATGCGGAAGCTTAACTGTTTTCTGATCTGTTGTATTTCATGTCACTTGTATCAACGATCCATTGAAAGTATTCTTACCTTGTCATGTATGTAATGGTTAGATGGGTTGTCTATGCGGACAAGAATAGCCTGAATGGTATTGTGAAAGTCTGCTCCAACAGAATGGGAGCCCAGCTGAGAGACTTGTGCGCCCTGAGAGCCTGAATTCACTCTCTCCTGGAGGAGAACAAACCGCTATAGAAATCCTCCATTCCTTCCGCTATCAGGCTATTAAACAAAAACTTTATTTGATTTACTGCTGCTCGTTGTTTCCTTATTGTGTTGATCTGTTGCATAGACATATAACTAACATATTTCCTGTGACTTTGTATTTCGTGTGAATGGACTGGGAAAGGTGCAAATGAATTGCCCTTCTTGGGATCGATAAAGTATCTACTGAACTGAATTATTTTGAATGTGGTGTGCAGCTCATTGCTTGTGCATTAACTGTATCTTACTTATCTCTGTATTTCCATAAACTCATACATAGGCTTATGTATATAGCATTTAGTTCTGTAGATCCGCCTGTTAACATTATCTCTCAATCATACAAAGATAGGCTGTTCAAGCAAATACTCAAAACGCATTTTACTTTTCATTTTTTAAAATATAATTTGAATAGAGTACCTATGACTATGAACAAGACTATACCTGACTTATTACACATTGCTAATTTGTGGTGTATTATTTTGATCAATATTGATGATTAAATAAGATACAACGCTTGTCTCTTGATTTGAGCTTAACTGGGACTGCAATCTGTTCGCAGAACTTTTATCACCAGATAATACACTTCCTCAACATGTCTTTGATCTTGAAATGGGGATGCCCTGTTCTTTTATCGGTTACGCATCGGAAATGACATTTAACATGATGACTATCATGCACATGCCACCTTAAGCTGTTATCGAAGAGAGAAAGGCAGCTTTAAATACAAAGCAGTATTCGTGTTAGTGTAAAACGTGATAAAAAGGGTGGTATTCATAAACATAAGTAAGAAATAAGAAACACTGCTTTTTTGGAATCATCTGTAGCTCGCACTATACATTTTAAATTATGCTACAATTTTACTTTGAACAGCAAACTAAGTGATGAACAAAAACCACCAAAGAAATCCCCTGCTAATCATTTCTGAGTTAAGATCAGAAACTATCTGGAGCATAAAAACCATCCCACAATCAGAAAATAACGTTCTGGAATATTATAGCCTAGACTTCTGAAGAAATCATGTGTGTGAGAGCATGAGTCAAAATCTTTTTCGCCATAGTTTGAAGGCTATTATTTGCATTAGGGATGAGATTATAAATTTGGCAGTGAATGAATATGTAAATGACCAAAACCCCGATTTGGGTCTTTATATGACTGATACATGACCGCAAGTTAAAACATGTTGCAATCATATTGCATCGGATGAAAAAAATATGACCAATGTGAGAGCCCACTTATGCGTCGATCCTGTCGAGTGATATTATAAAGGACTACATCTGATCGACAAAAATCAAGCACACTGTGGCTCAGTCAAAATGAGTGCTGCAAAGGATGTGGGAAGAAAAGTGAAATTATTTGACGTGAAATCGAAACCAAGGTGAAAACCCAAATCGTTAGCGCTGTGGCTTGATTCCAGGAAACCGATTGTAAAGCACCTCGTTGCATATGTGACATGATGCATGGTACGTCCGTGTACATATCGACGGTATAGGTTTAAAAAAAAAAAACACTTAAGACTTTTAATTATTTTATTATGAATGTCTTTGCATTACAATATACTCTGGAAAAAAACAAAGAATAATGCAGGTGAATCATGCCCCTTAAGACAAATTATCTTTTTCAAATTTGTATATGGATTTTTCTTCAATTGATGGTTGAGTGTGTCCATTTGAATTAAATTTTACAAATTTAAATTTCACTTAAAATGTGACATAGGATACCACTTCATTTAAATCACCTCACTCATGGCAGTCTCATGTGTAACAGTTGACCTGAATTGATCCCCAAGCTATAGGAGTAAACTCAACAAATACGTCAATGATGGTTTCAATGTCTTTGATATGTACCCGAAAAGAAGTGGAAAGTCAGCGACCACTGGAAACAAACCACCTCATAATCCAAAAAAAAAGGGACGCTTTTATTAAATGTCACCCGTTTAACAATGGCTTCACAGCCAATCTGATAAACACCATCTCATGATTGGTTTGAAACTGCAACCATCAGCTAGTCGTTGTTCTGCAATTCCCATATGATTCAAGCATGAATAAAAACTATCTTCACCCAAACAGTAACACAAGTTAAATTCAGTCTTTCAGGGAAGAAAGGCCAGCACAAAGCAAGAGATTACACTGTAGCAGAAGCCCCCATTAAGACTTTTTTTCCTGAAATAGAAAGGAGCAACTGCTATAGTAAGACTAAACCCAAAGTAAAAATGAATTCACACAAGGAATGTCAACTACAAGTGTGTGATTAATGCTGAAAATGGAATTTAAGTCATATGAATAAAGGCTGACATTTTACTGCATCACAATAACAGTTAAGGACAACGTGTGGGTGATCGTGAGAGAAGGGGGGACGGGTTTCCCAGTCGTAAAACCCTAAACTATTCCATCCATGGTTTACAACATTGACATTACAATATACATTTTTTGTTCTCGAGCAATATTACCTTCTAAAATCTGGCCCCATGATTTTTACCTTTCAACTAACCATTCATCATTAATCAATAACGTGGATGATCGGTTTTCCTCAGCTGATTCTGATCTGGCTCCAGCCCACTAGGAGCAGGATGTGGCTTGCTGCGCGTTTCCCGGACAGCATGGTTCCACTGGACCTGGGGTTCTGGGCAAAGTGCTGATCTAGTGGGCGCGACCTGGACCTGAGCTCACACCATCTCCACATAGTTGGCAGGGAACATTCCAAAATGGCCGTCTGGACTGTACCCGCGCCACCAACCCTCGTCGATCATCTCGATCCCGGTGATGATGTCGTCGGGGTCGAACGAGATCTCTGTGTCATCGGCTGTTCAAAGAACGGGCAAAGAGCATTCCATTAACACTGCCGCCATGTTTTCCAGAGTTACACTTCACAGCACACACAAAGCTTTTAACTTCACAGCAACAGCTGCATTAATAATAATAATTGCTAGTTTGGTTCAGACTTGGGATTTAACAATGAGATAGAACACCAAATAATGTTTGGCTTTTGCACGAGCAAAGGCATCTGCATGGCTAACTTTATTGGCACATTTCATCATCCTTGAATGAAATGAAAAACAAGTTGATAACACTGAAATCCAAAACATAATAAAATGCACAATGAATACAATCCTGTGAACACCCACCGGCTTGGTAATCATAGAGTGCTCTGGCACTGACCCCCCTGTCAGGGGTCTCCTCAGGGGTCTCATCAGGGGTCACCTCGTAGCTGTTTGTCTCCTCCACCACCTTGTGCACACACACATTCAGAATTTTACTTTGTACTGTGCATGTTCAATCATTAATTTAACAGAATCTCTTGCCAGAACCTAGAGGGGGAAACCCCTGGTCATCACCTGAGGCGGCTCTTGGTAGAAACTCTTCTGCTCAGGCTCCTGGACTTGGTAGGGCTCAGCAGCTGGTTCCTCCTCTGGTCAATAGAGACAGAACCTGGTCAGTGAGAGTATGCTGGTAGCACTTCCCAAATCCCACCAGCAGGAGGCAGAAGGAACACTCTGAACTGAAGGTGCTTGCTGGGAACAATGTGTTGGTCAAGTGATGAAATGATAGGCATTGAAAAATAACAAAACCAAAAAATGGGGTAATGAGGCAAGCTATCGCTCTAGTGAGTGTTGTGTATGAGGGTTCACCACCAGGGTTTTGCCCTGCGGCGAACGGGGCCCCACCTTTCCAGGGCTCTTGGGGGGTGGTCTCCTGCTCATCATAATCAAATCTGGACGGGCTCTCATCCACATCCGGTTCTTATCACACCACACACACACAAACACACACACATACGTTGAGAAACAACATGCGTACGCATGACTTGGGATGGACAAGCATTACCCGGACCTTATGTCAGAGAGCAAGCAATGGATGAAACGGATGAAAGCCAACAGTATCATAAAAAACAGAAGAAAGATGTTGGAGATTAAAAGGAAAAGTGAAGCAAATACGATGACATCAACTGTTTTTTACGTGATGTGGTTTATGTTTCTGGTTGCCCTTATAAATCCAGGAAACTAACCAGTGGGACGAACGGGAGCAACAGGGCTGGCTGGGGCAGGAGATGGTTGGCGCGGAGTGGGGCTGGTCCGGTCTGATTCATATGTTGGCTTAGAGAGAAAAGGGCTTTGCAGGCGCCCTGAAAGACAGAGAGACCCCAAAGAGATGAGATGGAAACAAGGAGAAAACACAAGAGAATGAAAGACACCGCACAGAAAGATGAGGCTGGAAGACAAGTAGCTACATGAATAATGTAATAATCTGACAATAATGGAGAATAAAATATCAAACTAGACTACTGAAACAAGGCCCACTAAAGAACTGGGCTGTCAATTTAGGTTGATTCATAACAAGGTAGAGTTCCAAGAATGTAGATTGCTAATGAGGTTCAGTTCAAACAAGGTAGAGTTAACAAGTTAGAGTTCTAACAAGGAAGAGTTCTAACAAGTTTCAGTTCTAACGAGAACTAGGGTTCTAACGAGGTAGAGGTCTAAAAGGGTTCAGTTCAAATGAGAGTTCAAACGAGGTAGAGTTCTAACGAGATACAGTTCTAATGAGGTAGAGTTCTAACAGGGTACCGTTCTAATGAGGTTCCGTTATGAGGTAGAGTTCTAACAGGGGTCTGTTATAACGAGATACAGTTCTAACAAGGTAGAGGTAAAAAAAAGTGTGAGTTCTAACGAGATACAGTTCTAACTAGGTTCAGTTCTAACGAGGGGACCAAGCGACTGGCGAGGTGCTACCTGGCTGGGGACTAGCCGGGGCCATGGCAGCAGCAGGGGCATGGGCCGCGGCAGGGACCTCAGTTTCAATGGGGGTCATGCCCATCTCCCTCTGCTTGAACATCTCCCTGGGATTCAGGGAACGCTGGGAGATGAGCGAGGCTGCCTCCTAAAAAAACGAAACAAATTAAACTCAAATGAAGAGTAGCACACAACTGTGAGTCTGGAAGTGCTGCACCCGACCATCCTGCAAGACCCGCACAGCAGGATTTGGCTGCTGTTCAGCTGGCGTTGATTAGGTTAGTAGTGTTAAATGTCACAGACATACATGGATAGAAAAAGTATTCAAAGTTAGGGTTAAACAGGACAAATCCTGTCCGGAATAGGAAGGAAATGGAAGGTATCGAGTCCAGAGAGCGATAGTAGAGCGCCATTTTAAAGAGGAACTCACGTTGGCCTTCTCCACAGACAGTCCTCGTTTCACTGTCTTTGGTGCTGCCTTCTCCTCCTCCTCCTGACAAGGTTAACAGTTGCACCACAGACATCAGCTATATGCTAAACTAAACTCTATGTTAGGGGGGAATATTTCCATTTGCTTTACTCTCAGTCAATTCTCAATTAAGTCATGTCACTTCATGACCACATTCCTCATTTGCGTATTATAATTTATTCTATTGGCGAGAGTACTCACCAATTGTGGCTTCTCACGGTCTCTACACTCAACTTCCTGCTGCTGCTGATACTTCCTGTTGAGCATTAAAATGAAAACTTAAAATTAGAAACTTGAAAGACTAAGCACGTGAGTTGATGGTGTCACTCGGAGCCGCATGAAACCTACTTCTGTTGGTCAATTTGAGAGGACCTCTCCTTGTCTCGCTTGTCCCTCATGGTTGACTCCTGGGACTCCCTATCCTTCCGCTCTCGATCCAGCTTCTGGCGCTCGTCCTCGGCCTTCACCCGCTCCTCCCGGCGCCGCTTCTCCTCATCTTTCTACAACACAGACGGGCACGCGGCCAGCGCTACAGACATCATTTTATGTTTCACACCTGCAGGGCTAATGTATTGCAGTTATGTGAAGGGATTGTTTTCTTGAGAAGCACAACCCAGAAGTGTACCTCAGCCTGTGCCCAGAAATTGTCCTTATTGATCTTTTTAATTTCTGACATCGCGTTGGTTTTCTGGTACACAGAGCCCTGAAATGTCAAAGAGAGAGAGAAAGAAAAAGGAAGGAAGGGAGGAAGAGGAAGTTGACATTTAATCTAAGTATAGACACTGGTTGCACTGCACTTTCCAAGCACAAATCAATTAAAATATTGCATGATTCAACAAGGCATTTCCTCCCGGCTTGCTTGTCAGTGGAGCCATTTTAAAACACAAATGCATGCAGGTTTGCTGAATCAACAGATGGACCGCGCTGTGGGCAGGTCAGGACAGGTCGACTGCACTAATGAATCTCATTCCATGCCAAAGGAATTGAAGAGAGTCCTGTGTCACTGTGAACAACATGCCCAGGGCTGTGAAAACATACTGAGATGATCCAATCCGACAGGCATGCATACTACGATCCACCCGCGTCTTAGTTATGGAGTCGAGTGGGCAGGCATGGTACATGTGTCCGTCTAGGCAATGAATGGATCAACTTTTCAGAAGACATCTATGATGCCTTCTATCATGCATGTATAGAACTATAATGTTGTCTTTACTAACGGGTCACTCACCACACCCACCGATCTAAAACTATGACTAACCCTACTGTGTTGAAACAGTGTTAAAGCAACACTGGCAATTTTAATTGATGTATGTAGCGAATACACACAATGATTTTTTGTCTATTTCACTCTTTATACTACAGGTTCAATAAATCAGTTTTAAATAGGCTCACTGCCAATGCAGTAAATTACTCAACTTATTTGCAGTGCGAACATCGTTGAACCATATTATAAACAATCAGCTTAAAGGGGTAGTTCAGAATTTTGGACATAGGACCTAATTTCCAAGTGAGCCAGTGTGTTATTTATCATTGGAGACCGTTTTCAACACGTTTCATTCAGTCCTTCTAGTTGCAGAGTTCGCTGGTGCTAGGCTAGCGCAAGTCAACGGTTTCGGCTAGCCTGCCAATAAAAACAGTCTTACCCACTCCACAGTACACCCGAGGCAAATAAATTATAACGCCAGACTATCAATGTAAATGTCTGTGTTGATAGAATAATGTTAGAAATAAAACTAACCTTGTATCGCATTGCATTTTGAGGGACTAGTTTCTCAGCAGCGGCGGAATTTTACTTTGCTCCGGTTAGTTGTGTAGTAACCAATTCACTACAGCAGAAAGTAAACAGAGAAGCGCACTCCAGTCGGGACACCTAGTAGTAGCCTATACAGTGGGATTGAATCATTGGATTGGAAACGAACGATTAGCCTATTTATTGAATAGGCTAGGCTAATAAAATTCCTTCGAGCACTGTACTCTGCTTTTGTAGCAATGACAGCGGCAGGTAAACAAACTATAATAGAGCTGGTAGCCTAGGTAATATCAGTCCGCCGCTGCCGTAGCCTACTACCAACTACAGGGATGTATAAACTACGCTGCTGCTGAGAAAC
>OMKX01114584.1:5896-16282 GCA_900302425.1 Brosme brosme | reverse complement strand
GAGGTCTGTAGCAGTTTTGTCTTTACCAACAGCATAGCGGTGTGTATCAATTGTATACTATATTAGATCAAGCTGAACATCTCACCTGTTGCAGATTGTTGTCGACATTTTTGCTTCTCTCATAACAGAACAGCTTTTGTTTGGTTTTTTCAATTACCTTTAATCAATAACTACACCCAATAAATATGGAATGTCACCAGTATTACCGAAAAATATCTACTTTCAACATTCACGTTTCTAACTAACAAGAAAAGGTACAAAAGCATCCACAGACATCGGCTGTTAGTAGCAAAGTACTCCGAAGGCAATATTAATATTATTATAAACATGCAGCAGTGAGAGAGGAAACAGGAAGGAGGGAGAGATGAAGAGAAAGCAGAAAGAGAGAGAGAGAGAGAGAGAGAGAGAGAGAGAGAGAGAGGAGAGAGGGCAGGGCAACAATGATCAGTAAACAACAGGATTTGGAAAGTCTGAGAGGTCATTATGGTTGCATCATTGCAAAAACAATCACTTATTCCCATCTAAATGACCAAGGCAAGTGTGCAATAAAACAATACACGAGGTCCCAGTCAAGTCAGGGACCTACACAAGACTGCAGAGATAGTAGAACCATTACAGACACACAAACACACACAACTGCTTATACATTTCAGTCCCATAGGACCAAAACAAAGTGTGTATACAGGCTATCAAATTTGATTATAACCATTTGGCATCAGCTGGTAGTGTATTGTAAACAGTGGAAAATACTCACTATTAATAGAGATGCATTATTTGAGCTGTAAACATGGTTTGCAGTGGTTCTGTAGTGCATCCGTTGCCATGAAGAGGAGTGTCAGTGTATATGATAGTAGTCAGGCACAGGTTCAGCACTTGCAAAGTTCTACACGTTTTCACAATATAATTACCAACACGGTCTCAATCCAGCACAATAAACCAAACATTTTCAAGCTACAGGAATGCACTGGGCTTTCACACGACATCCTTCTCTAACAAAGGAAAGCAGGCCTTGAGGTCACACAGATCGACATAGCAAAGACTTTCCATTTTAACGTGTACTATAGCACAACCTTCATTTGCTAGGTCCAATCACAAAGGTGTCAGGTGGAACTGTGCCACTGAGCACATGCATATTTTCCCTATTTTTTTTTCCCCCGTACGGTTTATCCAAGCCACTCGTCATGTATTATTAATTTCCCACCCACTCACTCACACCAGTCACATGACTCTACTCCTTCATTGAGGCCGGCGGCTCCTGTTCTTTGGTCTCATCTTTCTTTTCCTCTTTTATTTCTTTCTCCGCCACCACCGGCGGAGCCACCGCTGGCACCTCCTCCTCCCTGGCCTTCACCTCCTCCTGTGATTCTATCTTTTCCTCTGCTTCTGCCACCTCTGCTTCTTTCTTCTCAGCCTCGGCGGCCGGATCAGCCTTCTCCTCGCTCTTCTTCCCCCCCTCCTCCTCCTCCTCTTCTTCTGCAGCTGCAGGAGGTGCCACCGCTGCTTCTTCTGGTTCAGCGTCGGTCTTCAGGAGCTGCTCCTGCTCGTTTTCCTGCGTGAGCACGGCCTGATGCTTCAGCTGGACCTCTCCGTCCTGCTGGCTGAGAGGGGTCTCCTCCTCCTCCACGCTCACCCCGTCCGCCTGGTTCTCAGCGGCCTGGTCATCCGGCTTCTGGGCCTTGGAGAGGATGTCGTGCAGCTCAGGGGACATGTAGTACGGCCTGTCGGACGAGCCGTCGTTTCTCTCCAAATCCTCGCCTTGTTTTGTTTTTTTATAGGCGTGTTTGTGAGTGTTTGATTGCGCCGATGTGAGTTTGGGTGTAAATGGATAAATACAAACCGAAAAGCAAAACCATGGAAAAAGAAAAACGGGGGGGTAAGTGTGAAATGATAGGAGGGAAAGTGATGTAAAAAAAGGGAGAGATCAGATAAGAGAGAACGGTCAGTAACATAGCAGCGAACAAGAGGAAAAGAGGTTAAGACTTGAGACCAATGGAGTGATTAATAAAGCGTGCAGCTGATAAAAAAGGGTCACATGGAGGTATTATTCGAACACCACTGTGGTGCGAGATGTCAGAAGTTTAAACCATTTCTTAGACGTCGGAGAGGACGAGGTACTCACAGAAGCAGAGGAAGAGTGTGTCCACACACATGGCATACACACTGAAGAATCCATGGGCGATGAGGTAGGAGCCCACAACCACCGTCTATGAGTACAGAAACACAGGGATGTGATCCAAGTAGACAACAAGAGTTCACTGGCTGCAATTGTCATTTCCCTATTGCTAGTTGAAAGCTGGCTGGTATGGAAAACCACAGCAGCAGGCCATAAGTGATACAATAATAGCACTTGACACTACACACTAATATACTAATCTAGTAATCTAGTGACATAGTCTAGCCTAAATATGCCCTTATATCCATGACACCTGGGTGAAGGACAGCAGCACCAGAAGTCTCCCTCACCAGTATAGGGACCCAATAGTAGTTGAGAGATGGAGCAGTCTCCTCCACAGCTTTAATCCTTCCAGAGAAGAAGAAGAACGAGCAAATCCCTGCATGGAGACACACGAAGATGTGAGACAAACAGAACCCCTCATTTGAATTCTCATAACGTATAGATGTGACTTCAGATGTAAAACTAAAGCAGCCTTACCAACGATTCCAACAATGAGGAGCTTCCCAAGGAAAAGAAGGAAGTCTGTCACTTTGTCCAACACGGCCACCCTGTAAAGACAATGTAATCATGACATCGGATGAGGATGGGGATGATTCCATAGTAAATGCTTTAATAACAGCATCTTCATGGTTTGTTCAATGACCTACCGGATAACGTTCCTCATGAGAAGGAAGAAGGCATCCCGAGCTGAGGGGCAGAAGCTTTTCCCGTAGATGGCGACCTGGAAAACAGGTGCTTCGCGTTATTGTTGTTTTGTTGCTGCTTCGTATTATTACTAGTGAGCCGGCATGAGATCATTTATGCAAATCGTTCTTGTTGAAGATAACCTCACCATAATGTAAGCGTTTCTGTTAATGAACTTGATGAACTTCTCCAGACACCAGAAGCAACACTTCATGCAGCTCAGCATGAACCTGGCACACTTATTCTGTGCACCTGAGAAGTGAGGGTAAAACATCTATCAGACTCAACCCCATTTTGAATACGGTTCCTGAGTAACTATCGGATGACCGAATCTTAATAATAGCTGCCTGATTCAGACCTTTCAACTTGTGATCGAGGTATTCCAGGAGGACCCGGATGATCTGGACCAGGGACAGGATCAGAGAACCGAACGCCAGGGACCCAGTATGGTACCTGCATCACAATAAGGAAGTTTAATAAAGAAAAAAGTGGTGTTGAGAACACCCGGGTTGGGAAACAAACTGTCCGTAATATCAGTGAAATGAGGCCATTGTATTGTTCAATTGTAGCCTGACATCGCCAGACGAATTCGCCAAAGCATACAGTCTGGACCCCCTCAGTTCATTTTCAATTTCCAAGGGGCGTTATCAATGGGCGCAAACCAAAATACCTCTGGACTCAATTGGACAGACCCACAACCAATCAGGGCAACGAAACATGTGACACATCAGCGGCAGCCATCTTGGTAATTTAAGAAAAAATAACCCTAACCCTCAGCGGTGCTCCCATAGGGCGCTCCTCTGTACAGTCATCGAATCAAACCTGTACCATATTAGATAAACTGTTGTTACAGGTCTGCTGGAAATCTGTCCCCCCGGGAGGGGAGCCAGACGGGTATGCCAGAGCAAACAAAACATAGGAATGCAGATTATTTTGGTTCCCAGGCTAGTTAAATTGTAGCCTGGAATACATGAATGAAGAAATAAATCGAACCGATCACATCTTCATTCATTCTTTCTCTCCACGGTTGAGCCTACCTGAGGGCCCGGCCCAGGGAGGAGAAGATGGGGTACGCGGGGATGTCGTCGGGCTTCTTGTAGGCCCAGTAGTATGAGGCGAAGGCCCCCGCAAGGGTCACCTGACCCAGCGCCGTCACAAAGTTGGCGCACCAGAAGAAGAGGAAGACGTTGTAGAACTGGAGCACGATGAGGTACTTGTGGTAGAGGGTCTCGCCGCCGTAGAACGCAAACTGGCACTCGGCGTCCGGACACTCGGTCGTGACGTTGGACGTGTTGAAGGTCTGGGTGGGAGGAGGTGGAGTCCACCGTGGAGTTATAATATGTGTGAGCTAATTGTCCCTCATTGATTTGATGTGTTTTTGTAAATATGGGAAGAGAATTGTGTGGGGGTTTGTGGGAAAATCTAGCCCCAATGTCTTTATTTCGGGTTTTTTCATGAAACTGTCTTCAAGAATTATTCATTATACATTGATATGATGTGACTGATTTATAAACCACATTAAGCCAAGGCACCGCAAGGGGTGTGGGGCCTCATCGTGAATCTATCCATCCATGTTAACATTATCTTTAACCACAAGATGAGACAAGAGTAATATAAGTCTAAGCAGTTGAGAACAATTACGTTGATGATGAAAAAACGGTATTTAAAAATATATTGTGGGCTCCTAAACAGTGTAATGTTCGGGGGACATTGCGCGGCACACCTTACCTTAGGATCACAGGTGTCCCTAGAGTACGTACACTCCGTGTTGTTAAACACCTTGTACACCTGGTCGTTGGATGTGGACAGAAAGCTGACACAAGGTGTTAAGGAAGCGCCACTAAAGTATAGAATGATATATAAACACTTGCGGATCAAGGCGGTCGCTCAGGTCGATAACAAACATGACCGGTAGAAGCTGCTGTAAACGACTTCCCATGTGGGACACGACAGACAATTCTCAGGCATTCCTCATTTTTGCAGAGGCCAGGGAAATGAAAAAAGGATACACGGCAGTGACTGCCCAGTAAGCGATCACCATGGACAGGAGAAAGAATGTCAGCAGTGGGTAGAGGAGAGAAGACATCACGTGGCCCACAGCTCTGGGAGAGGAACGCAATCATTCAATATGAATGCCCGACCTGGTCCAACATGCCTTCTCCCACTTATACAAGGTTAGGAAATTTGCAATGCGAGCAAATAAGGGGAACATGTTTGAATGTGTGATGCAGCCTAACCTGCTGGCTTCTTTGATTAGGGCAATGGCAATAAGGATTCTCTTCCTTAGGAAGATGAGCAACAGGATGATGACCACTTCCACGATAGCCAGGATGATCACTGGGAAGAAAACAGAGCAGATAATCGCATTAGAACAATGCCAGTGATGTTCGGGGTGCTAACACTAACACGCAGGTACAAACAGACGTAAGGTACGGTTTGATTGGGGTAGTGTAGCAGTAGTTGT
Organism: Brosme brosme; assembly: GCA_900302425.1. Classification (NCBI taxonomy): domain Eukaryota; kingdom Metazoa; phylum Chordata; class Actinopteri; order Gadiformes; family Lotidae; genus Brosme; species Brosme brosme. The sequence continues at coordinate 10,958 of OMKX01114584.1, read as the reverse complement.
GGTATGGGTGGGTGGATGCAATGCAGTACATGTGCTCCCATGTGCTTACTGAAGGCCAGCCAGGTCTGTCTGATCTGCAGGTAGATAGAGAAGTCTGTCTGCAGGCCCAGGTCCTTGATTGTTACATCCGCTCCAGGTTCTCCTTTCAGACTGGCAAACTCCATGTAGCAGTGGAAAATCCCTGACATAACAAACAACATCATCAACATCATCATTAGAATAAATAGGTATTCATGAACATCCATTCAGGAAGGTAACCGATACATTCATAAACATTAGGTTCAAAAAATAGCCTCAGTCGTGCCAACTTAAAATCTTGAAGGTTTTGAAGTCTTAAATCTGTCCAGTTTATTTTGTGCCGTCTGGCTTTTGATATTCAGACAGGTTACCATGGGAACCCTTACCATAGCCGATGACCAGAATAACCGAGACAATCATAACCCAGATCATGACCCCGGCCAGGTACCGCAATAAAACGATGAAGATGAAACTGACTACCATCGCTATCACCAGGCCACTAGAAGAAGAAAGGGAAATACACAAGTAAGACACACGCCTTAAAACCCATTCAGCACAAGAAGAATGTTTGTGACTTTGACACACTTTGACTACACTGTGCTGAATGGGTATTAAGCTGTGTGTCTTAAAACCCATTCAGTACAGTGTAGTCAAAGTGTGTCAAAGTCACAAAAATTATTCTTTAACAATTAATTAACTATTTATACCATTGACCTATTGCCGGTTAACATAGAAATACTGTTGCGGTGTAATACCCTGATACTGATGACTTACAGCAAGATCCAGTACCAAGACACTGTGTAGTCCTCAAAGATCCTCATGGCCACCTGGCGGGCCTCGACAACCAAGTTGGACTTCCTGCAATCCACATTCATTTAAAAATGATTTATTGAGAACATATCAGGATGAGCCCTTTGTTTTACGGATTAAGAGTGGAGCGGTTGAACAGGATGTCACTCACTTTGCGGCGTCCAACAGTTCTGTGGCGTTGACCTTCTTGCCCGCGTCGTCGTCTAGGGTGGTCTCGTTCCCCACCACCACCACGCCTTTCAGGGTCCCCAAAGCAGGCAGGCAGCGGCGGGTGACTGGGGCAAGGACAGAGGCCGCAACACTGGGTGTGAGGCTGGTTGTATGTGGTTGTCCAGGAACCAAGCGTTCATATCAGGCCGCTAGGACGGAACCTCAAGCCGATTTTTCGGAGACCAGATTTTGCACTATTTGGAAGTACTGAAAAACCCTTTCAAATCCTACCTACGCACAACATGCTCTCACTACTTGTTTTGTATTCCTTTATAAAAAATTATACTGAGCCATTCTTGTAACACATAAACATTAAAAGCTGTATTTGAATAATGCATTAATATGATACACATTCTTATATATATATATATATATATATATATATATATATACAGTACTTATAAACCGTCAACTGAGCAGTGCCGCAACCGCACTTAAAGTTACGAAAGTGTGGCAAGCCTCATTGGTCCATTAGTAACCCATTAAATAAGTACCCCAAAAAACGGTGTGGAAAACGCTCCACACCCTGTGACTTGCTGTGTATTTCCCAGCAGGGTGTAAAGAAGTGCATGACAACAGCATGTGATTGGTGGTTCTGACTCACAAGCTTGGCTGGGTATGAGCATGGCCGGACAGAGTCCTTCCCTGAGGATATCAGGGGCACTCTGCAAACACATGAGGGAAGAGCTTTACACACCCTGCTAACAGAACCTGGAGATAGTAGGGTACTGAAGTGTATGGTTTACCATTTTGGTGAAGTTTGTTCCTTCTTTACAGTATTGTTGGTAATAGTCCCGCTCTTTTTTATCAAAGCTCAACTTGGCCTTGAGCAAGGTGAGATGCTTCGTAGGACAGCTTTCCACGCATAGCTGCGAACAATGAGGGACACGTGACATTATTAACAAGACGTAGATGTGCCTTTTCTTATTGTAGCGGTAGTAGTTGAACTAATAGTATGAGGTTTGTTATAAGTGTTTTGTCACTATCATCATCATCATCATCATCAAAATTGCCATCTTTGTCATCACCTTTTACATTTCAGTATGACACAGAAAGAGCTGTACCATCAGCAAACAGATGGACAGACAAGAGACAAGGGAGGCAGTCCAATAGATGAATTTGAAGCACATCTCTGAACCACAGATGTATAAGAGCAGGCAGGATCTAGTTCAGGGTAAGAGGATGTGTCTGACCTGTGTGGTTGGACACTGGAACTCCAGCAGCACCAGGGGACTGGCACACTTCAGGATGTTGAAGTAGAAGAGCAGCGGCTTCTTTCTGATGTGGACAAGGGAGTGACGGAAGTGTTTACACTGTACTTCCCACGATGACTCCACGTCTAGTCATTTAGCAGAACGGGGTGAGGCACAATGCTAATAGATGCGGACATCAGGGATCGAAGCCAGTACCTTACGGCTGGGAATCGATTAGCCAATACGCTTTATCCTTCCCCCAAACCACACCCTTATTTCAATACATCATCAAAGTTAAGCCTTATATTGAATCCCACTGATTCAATTAAACCACTTGTAATTATCTTCTTCTTAAGACATAGAGATATGGAACAAATTATTGTTACAATAACAAATGGAATCTTACACAATATCAATACAAATCAAGCTAATCATACTGTGAGAGGGCGTCTTTCCCTCTGACCTTCAAAGGACATATCTATCTCTTATAATAAATGATTTAAACTATAAAGTAGGGTCTCAACAATAAATCAGCATCTTAATTTCATCACTGTAACAATGCAACTCAAAGACGATTCACAAAGTAACAATCGAGTTATTGCTTGGCAGCATCAGGCTGCAGATCTATGCTATGCTTCCCAACTACTTCTGCTCAAGTCAAAGGCAGCCAGGGGAAATAATCAAACTGTCCTGTGAGTGTTTGAGATCTCATGTAGGTGAGATACCAGAGCCTGGAGGGTACTTACTCCAGCGCAGTTCCAGCCTGCCCACAGAACTGCCCTCGGCTGTCCGTGGGGTAGATCACCTTCCTGGGGTCGCCCTGGGACCATGCTGTGTGGGGGAAAACAAAACCAGATCATACCGGAGATCAGTTGGTTATCCATCTGTCTGTCTGTCTGTCTGTCTGTCTGTCTGTCTGTCTGTCTGTCTGTCTGTCTGTCTGTCTGTCTGTCTGGCAGTGGGTCAATAATACGTAACACAAAGTTTAGCATGGTGAACGAGAGATTTGTCAAATTGATGTACAAGAAGCACTGAGTACTGAGTGGGTGACATCATCTATAGCACCATGCCCTCCACTGTGATAAAACATTCCTCATCATCATCATCATTGCCATCATCATCATCATCATTATTACCCAGGATGCCCACGGCGAAGTATCCAAACAGAAAGAGGATGAAGAGGATACAGCAGAGGACATCTGTACAACCCCTGGAAGTGCCAAACACACAGGGTGATGTTAACGCTAGGATGGAGGATAGAGGATAGGAACACAATGTGAAAGAGACATGCATTGTGCAGGGCCACGAAATATGAAACCGCTCACCTGTTATGGATCGGTCCTTTGAAGTTTGCATCAAACTTCCTGGCATCTCCTGTTGGCGAAAACAGATACGCACTAATTAATTAATGGTGTCAAAGGAGTTCACAAAACCTATTTCAGACATTCCCTGTATCCATCGCACACTTTGAAAGATATAAGACGGGGATTATGATATGGTGTATGATCATGATATTCTAACTCATGAAAATAAAAATAAAAACGCAAACACAAAAATACACAAATGTATAGAGGCCTATAAACAAATACTGTACCTGGATAGGAATACACATACTTAGATGAGAACGCCATTTAAAGAGACATATTGACATGGCAAAACCAAAGGATTCAATCACCAGACTGTCATAGCAACCCACAAAATGGCCCTGGTGACTCCCCTGCGATCAGTTCCCAGATGCCATGGAAACGCGCCAGAGAAACAACATCAGCCCACAACTAAAGTCTAGCCGTCTGTATTTTTATGACATCGCCAGTTGCCTACACACAAAAATCCATTACCTCCAAGAGGAAATGGATTCTGCAAGGATATAGGACTAATATGTGGTGTCAAAAGTTACCATGAACTATCAGAATTTTAGTGTCATCATCCGGTGGACTGGTTAAAGAGACATTATTATACGGTAACACTTTATAATAAGGTGCCATAATAAATAGCAAACTAGTCATTACCTAACCCTTTGTTAATATTTGTTAATTGTTACTAAAATATCTATTTGGCAGTTGGCACAAGTTAATAGTTTTTTCATCATTAATTATATTAGTTGTTTGCATAACCCTAACCAAACCCTAACACACGACCCTAACCCTTACCCTAACCCTAACACACGGCCCTAACCCTAACACACGGCCCTAACCCTAACACACGGCCCTAACCCTAACCCTAACCAGTGACACTCTGTGGTCAGTGAAAAAAAACTATTAACTTGTGCCAAATAGATATTTTAGTAACAATTAACAAATATTAACAAAGGGTTAGGTAATGACTAGTTTGCTATTTATTATGGCACCTTATTATAAAGTGTTACCGGATAGTGTACTATCCCCAACTAGTATCCCTAGTATAAATGAATACAGTATTTAACATGAACACCATTGGTAAATGATTTCTAGATCATAAGTTAACCGTTAACTAACAGTCAATGCCTATTACAGAATGAACTCGTTAATGAATGGTTGATTGATATACCCTTATTGTGTTACCGCCTCCAATGGGAGGGCAACCTACCATTCTTGTGGGACCTAACCAATGGGAGGGCCACCTACCATTCTTGTGGGACCTAACCAACGGGAGGGCCACCTACCATTCTTGTGGGACCTAACCAATGGGAGGGCCACCTACCATTCTTGTGGGACCTAACCAATGGGAGGGCCACCTACCATTCTTGTTGACGGGCACAGGCTGGAAGTTCCTGTCCAACACGACCAGAGAGCAGGTGGCGTCGAACCCGATCCCACGCACCTGGCTCTTGTCGACACCCCGTGTCACTCTCT
>OMKX01114572.1:25415-40782 GCA_900302425.1 Brosme brosme | reverse complement strand
AGGGCCAAATGAATGTAAATCTGTTTCTCTAATTGATCTGCAGCATCGATGTGGACGGTACCATGACTGTGGACTGGAATGAATGGAGAGAACATTTCCTCTTCAACCCCGCCACCAATCTCCAGGAGATCATCCGCTACTGGAAACACTCCACGGTGAGTGGGAGAGGGAACGGGACCGGGCATGGTAGTCATCAAGCCAGTGGTTGTTGGTGACACATTAGGGACTGAAGGAGAGACCTGCACACAGGCAACATAAATACATAGGCTGCATGATTGTGTGTGCAAGAATGCTTCCTGATTATTGGCATGATTATTGGCATCCAGATAGATCCACATTTTCTTGTTGGAAGATGTTTGAGGAGGTGCAAAAGCAGTTACTATTTTGCAAAGGAATCGTATATTGTGTATGATTAACATGGGTTATGCACTCAACAGAGGCAGCTTTTTTCAGGGGTGATGCGGTTATAAGAACTAGGATCAATCATTCTTCCCTGTTAATATGGTGTCTCTAAGAGTGAACACTGGGAATGACTGAAAGGTGCCAGCTCTGGAAGTCCACCACCACACAAAGGAATACACCAGTACATTCATTAGTCACCAATATGTATTGTCAAGCTGTAGGCTACCATGACTATGATGTTGTGTTCTATGGTTGCACACCAGCTACTCGACACCCGTTGATTGCCGATGTTCTCTGACATTTGAGGCTCTGACCGTTGGTCCATCTCACGAGGTGAACGCAGGGCTGCTTTAGAGCGGCCCCAGGTAAGCCAATTTCCGGCTGTCCTAGGCGGGGATTAGCTTGTCGTTGGCTTGGGACAGAACACGGAAGACTTTCACAAAGTATTCTGCGTCCAGCAGGCAGGACATAACGAGAAGGATGTGAATGAACAACTGCTGGCTTATCACTGGTGACACTGGACCGAACACCAGTGGGATAGACACCATAAGAAGAAGATTTTTAGTCTCTTCCATCGGATTCTGCTGCAGAATCGGGAGAGTGGTCTATTAATGCTCAGCCTGTTTGGGAACAGCTGACCCTCATCCATCCAAAACCCAACCAGACACCGTGCTCCCCGCTCCGGCTGCCCCCCCTGTGAGGTGAGGTGAGGTGAGGCTGGGGTCGGCCGCCACGTACTGGGAGTGAGTTGAGGCCATAAGGGGGGCGTGGGGGGTGCTGCTGTGCCCCACCTCGTGCAGACCTTCCTGCGTGTCGAGCAGTCATGGCGCTGCTGCAGCACCAAGAGATGAACTGGTTCATCATCGACTACGAGGACGACAGCGGGCTCAGTGAGGTGGAGGTGGTAGGTGTCGGGCTCTGACGTGGATCCTTCCCAGACCAGGACTATGGGTGATAGACTGCCATTCCTGTGTCTATCTATAGACATGTGGCGCGTTGATTGAGTTGGATGATGTCAACTTTTGTATAAACACTGAACAGCGGATTTTGCTCATAGCTGAACTGGAACTTACATTGACATGGCCAATATTGATTGTATTTATGAGCTTAAAACTAGTGGCTAATACAAAGAACCAACCCATCCAATATTTTTAAAGGATAGTTTTGGTATATAGACTAGTATATTTGGTACATAGACTAGTTAAGACCTTGATTACTGCCATGGGGGCTGCCATTTTGTAATTGTTTTCCATTGGAAGCAAGTGTTTTGTTTGCTGTTTTTGCGTTGCTGAGCTCCTCTCTTTTGCCTTGAGAACCTCGCGTTTATGGCGGACCGAGGTGAAAAGATGTAAACTCAAGAAAAAAGCACCCAATGTCATTGTAGAGTTTAGGCGTAGATGTTCCATTATTGCTTTGCAACAGTAAAAGCCTCACGTTTTACAGCTTGCAGAAGTGTGAGATCGGCACCTTACTATTGGGGTCATTCAAATGATTGTATGGGAAAGATACTACCGCCCGCTATCAGACCAATATCCAATACCCAGTCCTGATTTACAGCTTTCACAGATGAGTGAAAGCGTTATTTTTCCATTGCTGATAATCATCCAACACTGAATAGTGTTGACGTGGGTCACCATGCATACACAACTGCCTTGATGTTTATGGCTATGATACATGGTTTCTCGATTTTTACAGTGTTTGTGTCTGGCGCAAGTCTTCATCTAACTTTTCCTTCAGTGATGTTGCACATGATGGAACGTGTGAGTGCATCTTATTTTGGTTGCGTAAGTCTGGATTAAGCTACGTTAAGTGACATGTCGTCACAGAGATTAAGTTCATGGAGGGCAGGACAGTGTATTTCGGTGGCTGTCTCAACAAAAGTTCAATATTGTTTCAAGATGAACATTTTCCTTTCAGTTAAGCTCCTTTATTTAAATAGCCTGTATGAGGGTGCATTGTTATGAAGAGCATTGTTTCTCTGGTTCAAACGCACACATAAAGTTTTGAAAGTCCCGTCTGTTCAAATTGTCTTGCAACACAATTCAAATCCTTCCCACCTGAACTGAAGCTGTAATACATAAGCAACGGACAGCATTGCAACGATGGCACCCGTGTTTTTGTAACCTGATGAGGTTCTAAAGGTTTACGTTTTACTTTTGAATAAGAACCCTATTCTACTGCGTTCTACGGTAGGTCCTGGATATCGGCGACAGTCTCGCCATCCCCGATGAGTTCACCGAGGAGGAGAAGACCACCGGCATCTGGTGGAGGCAGCTGTCTGCGGGGGCCATGGCCGGGGCCGTGTCCCGCACGGGGACCGCCCCCCTGGACAGGATGAAGGTCTTCATGCAGGTGGGTGGAGCCTCACCGCCATCGTCTCCATGGCCGCGAGGTTCAGTCTCCCTTGGCGTACTATTACACAGCTCATTAATCTTGACACATCTTGTGAATACTATAGATTTTAATGAGCTTTTATCAGTACCACTAATTGCAATTTTAGAATTTTCATTTGGTTTTATATGTTTTAATGGGTATTACTATTGGAAACCTAATGAGCTTAACATAATCGGACTGTTGGACAATTTTGATTTGCCATTTCATTTGATGGGTCATTTCATATCTCGATTCCGATATATATGACGATATGGTTATTCTACCCAGGAATAAATTTCTCTTTCCTCCTTTTATTTCGAAGTGACATTGAGCAGAACTGTCAAACATGAAGAAAAAAAATAAGAGATATCGAACATAAATAGATATTAAAAAATATGATATGAAAAATAAATAGATATTAAAGTAAAAAACACGTGTTTCAAGTCCCAGAAATCTCCAATAGTGCAGCAAATAAACATAAGTATATGAAAATATACTATCTATCATAGAACACCACATCCACTATCTAACATAGAACACCACATCCACTAAACCACAAACTATATATATCCTAGAATGAAGCAAACTATCCTACATGGAATATCATTTCTTTTTTTAAAATCATTAATTGGGAGTCCTTAACAACCACAACCTCAGGCAAAGTGCTACTCTTTGAGCTACAGACAGACTTATGGAAATATCATGTAGAAGTAGGCACTTTCTATAAGAGACTACATTCATATTAGTGACGGAATGCATCCGTCAGTATATCATACAGTATACAGTATATCATATTACATCCACCATCACTAACTGATATGAATGTATGTATATGAAAAGTGTGTTTCAAACCACGGACATCCTGCCTTGGAGGCAAGTGCTCTACTCATTAGGCTATTGACAGACGTAAAACCACAGGGGTGATAAGTATATCCTTTAGAAGTAGGCTTGTTTTTCACCCTTAGTCGTTTTTTTCAGTTATCTCTGGCACTTACACGTAGGCCTACATGGTCCACATGATCCGAAAAGAAATCAGGGTTCATGTGGAATTATATGGAAAATAGGGTGCAGAATCCCATAAAGCAGGTGTCATGATGATTGGACAAATGGTTTAGGAGGAGATGATAAAACATGCCTACCTAATATCAAAGTGGTGTTTGCTTCAAAATGTTTACACCTGTGTGGGCCTTACTGCACATCAGTTTAGGAAATGTTTGATACATTTTATTATTTGGGTAATGAGGAATCAATTAGAGGTGGTTTGGTTAGAATTTGTGACTTGGCCTGGGATGAGATGTGAAAAGTAGGTTTTTCAGTTAAATCAAAATTGCGGATTATGTAATGAGGCAGAGGACAATGGTGCCGATGGAAAAGATGTAGGCCTTGAGAAGCTCCATCATCTGACACTAAGGTTGTGAGTGTGGGCCAAATTGGACCTGAGATTCAGCCTTTTAAAAATTGCAACTTCGACCCATTGGTGGCACTAGAGACTTGGTTCAATTGGCCCTATTTCCAGGTATGGATGTTTTGGGCTGAGCGTTTTCTAGGATAGAATAGAATATAATGCCTTATATTGTCACTATACACAGTACAATGAGATTAAACACATCTCCTTCTCAGTGCATACACATGTGGAAATTAAAAATATAAATCTAATACACAATTTAATAAATAGTGCATAAATAGGGTAAGGTGGGCAAGGAGGGGGGTGTTTTACGACCCATGGCGACTTTGTGAATCTTTTTAAGTATCGTCGTTGTGTATGAGCGGTGTTGTATATGAAAGGCTCACACACCGTGGGCTAATACTGAGCTTAACCCTCACTCGGACACGGAGCTGGTCAGACGGAGCCCCACACATCCACACACACCGTAGCGTTCTACCGAGAAGCCCGACGCTCTCAGACGAGATCATCAACGATAGGAACGATGGAGGGAATATCGATTGATAGACAACTACAGGCAAACCTGTAGTTTCATGCCAACAAAAACCACACCCTTAAACAAATTGTGTTAAGCCATAATGTTCTCTACTTAAACTGGTTTTATGACAGTTATGTGTAATCAATTCTATTTATAATACAGGTGCATTCCTCCAAAACCAACAAGATCAGCCTTGTGGGAGGTTTCAAGCAAATGCTCAAAGAAGGGGGTGCATCTTCCCTGTGGAGAGGGAATGGCATCAACGTCCTCAAGATCGCTCCGGAGACGGCCATCAAGTTTATGGCCTATGAACAGGTAAAAAGCGGTTTATTCTTTTCTTTCCTTGTTCACATTTCATCTTCCCAAAACAATTCCAATACAATAAAGGACTTCCAATTCAGGAGTGAAATCACATTTAGTTATATTTTTTCGTCGATGGTTTCTGTTTTACAATCACTGTTGTCTCCCATGACATTACATATTATACCTTTTTAACGGGTTCGAGGCCAACCGAATATGAAACGTTAAACATTAATTTCTTTCAGTTCATTTAATCCACAGCAACATTGTACCTGCTCTTTTCTGACAGTACAAGAAGCTGTTGTCCAGTGATGGAGGGAAGGTTCGGACCCACGAACGGTTCATTGCTGGATCTCTGGCGGGAGCCACCGCCCAGACTGCCATCTACCCCATGGAGGTGAGGAACGGCTTGGCTAAAGTTCAGTGGCTTGTATTTGCATGTATTTCATAGTCAAATAAGGTGTGAAGCGCACAGTACAGACAGACTTTGTCCCTCATGGAATTCAGGAAAGGGAAGGGAGGAGGGGAGGGGAGGGGATAGGTGTGTTTGCATTGTGGGTGTGCATATGCAGCTCACAATTGTTGAAGCTGTCGTTTGGTTTCGGAACAACATACAGAAAAAATAATGTGTTACTCAAGATATAGAGGAAAATAGTAGCATTTCAATCTATAATGAGCATGTCCACCAAAAGCATTATGATTATTACCGATAATGTAAATATATCCGATTGTTTTCCTCCTGTGCTTAAATCAAAGGATCAACCTAAATGTTAAATGGACCATAGACCCCTATTTCTTTTATGTCCATATATCAAACTACAAACAGCCTCTGCAATAATCTTGACTATTCCAGGTGATGAAGACGAGGCTGACTCTGAGAAAGACCGGACAATATACTGGAATGTTTGACTGTGCTAAGAAGATCCTCCAGAAAGAGGGAGTGAAGGCGTTCTACAAAGGCTATCTCCCCAACATATTGGGCATCATTCCCTACGCTGGGATAGATCTGGCTGTGTATGAGGTGCAAAGCATTCAGTCGTTCATAGCATGCTTTTAAAGGTGCCATGCATTACACGGACATTTAGACACTTTTCCCAAAGCTACTTCCAAGCTACACGTAGAATCAAAGAAATTGTAGTCAATTACAATTTGAATCATCTGCTGAAGCACAAACCTTTGTATCAAGAGTATGTCATACGTACTTATTTTCAATACCTTTTTGTGTTACTGAAATTAGTTAAAACTGAAATGCCGCAATGGCCCTATACAACTGTTACATCTAACCTCTCGCCTAATGTTGACCGCCCTCCCCTTCCTCCCGGTACTTGATCAGAGTTTGAAGAATGCCTGGCTGGCACGCTACGCCAAGGAGACCGCCAACCCTGGCATCCTGGTGCTGCTGGCCTGTGGAACCATCTCCAGCACCTGTGGCCAGCTGACCAGCTACCCGCTGGCGCTGATCCGAACACGCATGCAGGCGGCAGGTAAGGAACACGTGCATGAATCACGAGGAGCACTCGGTGTTTAAAACCTGTCTGTTTTAATTCTGAAATGTTATTTGTGTATGGAATTTCACTAGTATAATACCTTTTTATACAAGTGAGTCAGGGTAAACGGTCTGAAATATTATTAGTTTACAATATTGCTGTTGACCAATAGACTTTGGTCAAATTTCCAGATTTCCAAAAGATTCATTAGTGTGGTGTTCAAATGGAATTCAATGATGTTCATACCAGTGCGATATTATCGTCCTTTGATCTTCCTGTTTTATCAGCTTCTATGGAAGGTGCCGAGCAAATGTCAATGAATCGGATGGTGAAGAAGATTGTGGAGAAGGAGGGCTTCTTTGGACTCTACCGCGGCATCCTGCCCAACTTCATGAAAGTCATACCAGCCGTCAGCATCAGTTACGTCGTGTACGAGCACATGAGGTCTGGGCTTGGTATTCAGAAGTAGTAGTAGTAGTTTTAGTAGAACACTCCCTGTGACCCAAAAATGCTATGGAGTGTGCATAAAACTCAATAGCCTTTCCCCTTGTATTGTATTGAGGGAAGGGATAGCTGGAAACAACCAAAGCCTGGATTCAGTGCTGCATAACAGCCTCTCCTGCTACTTAACAGGCTGAAATGAAATACAAATTGTTTAGGTTGTGGTGTGGTCTACTTTTGGACTATATGTTGCATCCACCTTGTTGGTGCTGGTTTATAACTGAGGTGTTCAATACAGATGTAATCCTCGTCATTTATCTTAGTTTTCGCATGGGATATCAGTGGACAACTTTAGCTCAAAGAGACAATATGCAGTGTTTAAGTTGTTGCAGATGTCATTTAAAAAGAACATGCAATAAACAGTTGCACTGAAGGTAAAGTATCGTTATTTAGGCCTATTCTTGGTGGTCTATACCGAACTATTCATGGCTTTAGTTTTGCATAAATCTGTTTTTGGCTTTCATGTTTTTACCTTTGAAACAAACCCATCCATCATCTGAGTTTGATCACCCGAGTGCCGCTGGTTCTTGTAAATGTGTCCTTTGCAGTTGAAGGGTGAGACTGCTTTGCACACTATGATCAAGGTAAAACATTTGGGGATGTGTGCCTTATTCCTTTATATGGTCAGATATGCAAACCTCTTCTGAGCCACCCTTATTGAAATGCCTTTCCTTCCAATTTGAATTAGACGCTTACATGTCCATTAAATATGTATTTTAATACAAACGTGTGGTGTGGTGTTTATTTGGAACATGTACGGTTTCTGAGGCGTTCAGGTATTATGCTGCCTTTAAATAAGCACAACGTAATGAGACACCAAGACCTTCCTTGATTTAGTATCTCAAATCAGACTTTAGATTAACATCTAAAGTCTGATTGCAGAGTTAAAGTAGTTCTGTTTCGAGTATAACGGGACACCTGGATCCGAGATTATTCTTTATATTAAGTTAATCTCTTGGCATGCTTTGGGAGTCATGTGGTTCCATTGCTTGGTTGATTCAGAAGGCCTGTGATGTCCTTCAGGTGGGCCAACACCAGTCTCTCAAAGGATTTCATGACCACAGACGTCAGGGCGTCATTTAGTCCAGAGATGGACGGTTTCTTGGGAACCGGGATGATTGTGGAGCGTTTGAAGCAGGAGGGGACTTCACACAGCTCCAGTGATCTGTTGAAGATGTGGGCCAGCTGGTCAGGTCAGACTTTCAGGAAGAAGGGAGACACGCCGTCCGGGCCTGGTGCCTTCCTGCTCTGTCTCTGGAAGAGCTGACTCACATCCTCTTCACAGATACTGAGTGCAGGTTGGGGGTTAGTGGGAAGGTGTGGGGGGTGATAGGGGGGGCAGATAGGTGTGTGATGTTGCTGGAGCGGTTGAGGGGTGCGAAAGTTGGCTTATAAACCTGCATTAAAACCCATTCAGGTATTCTGCCAGTTGAAAGTTCTCTAGTCTGAAGGGGTGGTTTCCTGTAGTTGGTGATGTCCTGCCGGCCTCTCTAAACTGACGCAGACGTTGGCTGAAAACCTTTTTTTCAGCTTCTCAGTGGACCACCTCCTCTTTGCCACTCTGATCTCCTAGGTCAGTGTGTCCCTGGTCTGGTTTTACAGGGTTTTCCAGTATCCATAGAACATAATTTGGTTTATTTTGTGCATATGGGTATGTTCTGTATGAGGTACATAATGGTTCAGGATGTTTGGTCTCCTGATGGTATGACCTAAGAACAGATTATTCCTATTTGGACATTACAGATCTGCTCCAAGCTCTTGCATCTCGCAAACAGGTAGGATTAGAACGTGTGACATAAGTACAGTTTTGAAAATTCAGATTTTACTTCATTTTTACTTCACTATGCAATACGGGAACAACTGAAATACAAGGTTATTTAACAACGGTGGCATTTCAACTACCATGTGAAATATGCAATTAATTTGAACAAACATCATTGAATAATCGACTATTCCAAACTCTGTAAGCACAAACTCACTATCGAATAATTCACTTCCATTTTTCATTAACTGGGTCAGTGATCGTTTTGACCAGTACAATTTATTATAATATGTCGTGGTTATGTCGTGGAAGTGCACACATTTCAGTATGAAGTAAAAATACAGACATCTGAACAGTTGATCATGTCTTTCTCTACCTTCGTAGTTGACATCATATCATTGAATATATACATGACTATATTAACTTGAAAAAATAATTTTCTCGGGAAAGAGCCCATCCATTACGAGTGTGCTCAGCAGGGAAAGGAAAGCCACTGTGGTCAACAAAGCACGAAGGGCTTTCAGCCAGCTTGGGTAGGTGGGCAGGAGAGAGAGGTCATAGTGCAGGGCGACTCCAAGTCCCATGATTACGACGGTGGCTGCCGGGGTGATACTTTCACTGAGCAGCATGGCCACACAGGCCAGCAGGGACGGAACCACGCTATTGGCCAGATTTATCCAGTCAGGCTTCGCAGGGCTGCTCTTAGGAAGTGTAAATCCCCAGCGAGCTCCACCCAGGAAGGAGATGATGGAGGCTCCATAGGCTACCTGCATGTAGGCCAACTCTGGGAGGTAAGTCTCAGTCACAGCCATTAGCAGAGGAGGGGCAACAAAGGGAATGAGCCCAGCCAGCCCAAGGTAAAGGGCTGGCTTGGGGCCTTTCCACAAGTGCTTCATGTCATATCGCAGAAGGTCCAGCTCCCTGGGAGGTGGCTCTGGTTGCTGACGTTTTTTTAGCCTCACTGCGGAGTCGTGGAAAGACTGGGTCCGTTGGAACAGCCAATCGCCTGTAAAACTGCCAACAGCCAGAGTGTGGCGTCTCACCAGACCACACCCTGTCTGCTTGGAGCATGGCATTGCAGCCCAGCAGGATACCTGGGATTTGGATAGACCATGATCTCCAGCACAAGAACGACTAGTAGCGGAGAGCCAGGTACTTCCTTGTGGACTTGCCCATCGCACCACCTAAAGAAGTATTGAAATAGCATTAATAAAACAGAGAAGTAACGGAACCTAATGGAGGTAGTGCATGGAGACAATAACCATTGTCAATTACCTATACACCAAAGTAACAGGTGGCAGGATAGTGTCGTGTGACTCCCAGCTGAAAGGTTCTAGGTTCAAGCCCCAATGTCCGCAGACAATCTACCTGTAGCAATCCGAGCTGTGAAATGTATCTTATTTTAAGTCACAGTGAGTAAGAAAAACCCAAGACCAGTGTTTCCGCTAGAAAAAATTGGTGCCGGTCATGTGACCTTGGAAGGTTTCATTTTAACGGTCAAATCGGTCAATTCTGACCGGAGACATTTAGAATTTTCGGTCCTCCTCATTTTTTTCAGGTCAATGACTGGTAATTACCGGACAACGGAAACTCTGGTGCATGGATTATCTTTTCGTGGCGCTCCCTTTGTGGAGCACATATAACAAGTTGGGGCGTTGATGCCGACGCCACGCAGCATTTTGAGTTACAGCCCCCGGGGGGTGAGAGGTATAAAGATACAAGGTGAAGGACAAGACCCTTTCACGAGCTCTACTTGGCTAGAGCGAGGGCACGGAGCAGGGCGCGTGTAGACTCTCACCATGCCGGAGCCGTTGCAGTGCTGGCAGTGCTGGACCTTGGTCCCGGGTTCGTGACCCCGGCCTTCGCAGCGCTGACACGAAGCCTCCATGTTGACGGTTATCTCTTTGTTGACGCCCTTGGCGGCCTGGGTGAACGTCAGCTCCATGATGTACTGAGACAGAAACAGAAAGCCAGGCGTTGACAACACACATCTTCAATAGGAGACAAAGATGGCAAATTAACTTCAAATAAACATCAACTTAGCACCATCTCATCGATGTCAACACTGACAGCAGAGACAAGAGCAAAAACGTTAAGTAGTTAAATAGTTTAAAAGTTAAATCGTTTTTCTTATTTATTTTTTTGTCAAAAGTAGCATCTGATCACACTTAATGTATATAAAAAGACCTCACTGTTGTGACACTAAACTCACAAAGGTGAGCATCTTTCTGAGATTGCTGCTTCACATCAGCCGGGAAAAAACCCTTGCGTTTGCATTAGGAACATTCATATCAACAATGAGGAGAAACAAACTGACGCAGGCTTTAAATCCTTCGGAGGAGCCTCACTGACCTCTTGTGGCTGATCGAATATGGCGTTGAAGTCTCCGAACCCACGCGACCCAGAGAACTCTCCGAAGATCTTGCGGAAGAGCTCCTCGGGGTCTACGCTGCTTGCCTGGCCGCTCCAGTACTGCTGGCCCCCGCCCGCCTGCCCGGCGGCGGCGCCGAAGCCGGCCGAGCCGTACGCATCATACTGCTTCCTCTTGCCCTCGTCACTCAGGATCTATCACATCACACACGTGACATCCTCACATAAGCATCATCATCAGCTTTTCGTTAGAGCAACTGTCAGAGAGTGCATTCCCCGACAAGATCTGCACCTCATATGCTTCAGCCAGCTGAGCAAATTTCTCCTTGGCCTTAGGGTCATCTTTGTTAGTGTCAGGGTGATACTTTTTGGCCATCTAAAAGGAAGAGAACAACAAACAAATACGTTGTTAACCACTGTGATAAACGGCATACAAATGGTAAAAGAAAAACACGGTGTTCAAACAGTACGTGAGGCAGACGGTAACAGACCTGGTAGTAAGATTGCTTGATCTCTTTCTGGGTTGCTGTGCGGGGTACCCCCAAAATCTGATAGAAGTCCTGCTTGTTACTGGCTGTGGCACTTGTGTGAAAGTTCAATGTGCAGATTGTATTTGGTACTTTGACACCTGGAAATAAACAATACGCTAGTTTAGCTGCAATGACGCAGCAAAGCAGCCGTTAAGTGTTTGGGCAAACACCAAGAAGTGTTGTTTGCTTAGACAATTGCCTCGATTCGACTCAACATAAAAAACATTCACATACATATCCTAAGATGAACCATCTAGAAAGGCTGGTATGGAGTAAACACCATGTGCACCTGAAAGTACAGTGTCTAAAATAATGTGACAAGACGACATTGGGTTTGAATTAAGGTAAGGCTGATCCCCTAGACGTGTGCTGAATATCAACAGTAGCATGAACCAGACTGGATACAGTACGGCTAGCTTGGTCTAGGTAGCCTAGCATGAAGCTCCGCAGTTCACTAACTCACCTGACAGCCCTCTCAATGTCACGGCGTTGGCCGTCCCTGAGCTCAACGTGGCGCCCCCGCCAGACCATCTTTTGCTCGCCCCAAGGGTAGAGACAGTCCTGGCACTGCGATGTGAGGCACATGAAAGACCTCTACATGCATGGCGACCTCCGGAAGACACGGCTACTGTTATCCAGCGTGCTGTACAACGAGCTGCTGGGGACGCCATCATCTCTCCACAAGCCTGCCTGGAAGCTGGCTACTGCTCCGTGAGCACACTGCGCATGCGCGCAGCCAAAGAGGCGTGGTTATCGTCACCGCGTGGGTCAAAGATATTCTTGTTTCGAGACTGCCGACTCTTGTTTTTAAAATATCCGATTTTTTTTAAATTGGTTATCAATGCAATAAAATGCTCTTTCAGTAGTACATACAATAAATAAATAATAATCTACTGAAAAAACTCTAACTATATCTGAAGCAATGTTTATATTAATGCAGTCACGTTTTATAGTACGGGGTCGCACTCGGCTAGGGGTGGATTTAATTGACCATTAAAAACTAAAAACTCCACCGCCGCGGCACACGCAGGTACGCAAAACGAGCGTGCCCTGCAGTGTGCGTCCAGACGGGGAGCTGTCATCTGGAGACACAACCCGCACTGAAGGCTCCGACCACCTCGACACACACCCGGAAGGCGTGAAAGTAAACTACAAAACGGCAGAATGAATCGTTTCAAGACATCAAAATTCAAAAATACCACCCCGAAAATTGCCAAGAAAGATGTGAGTAGAACATAAAGCTGGGCTAAGTGCAAATTAGGTTAGCAAACGTTAGCATTCGTTATTAGCAGTGGTGAAGGAGGTCTTTTTTGGAGAAAGTCTGGAGAGAACTTCCTGCATGTATCCGAAAAGCCAACAAAGCAAGTTAATCAAAACGTAGATCAGGATTTTGACTCAAATACTTTTAGCCTTCATGTATTACTACGAACCACAAGTATGCATACAACAACTAGTTCGCTGCTCTGCATATTCGGTTATTAAGAGGGCCATCATCATCACCATCCCCATCATCATATGGCAAAGTAAAGATGCCTGAAGGAATGTGACGATCGGTCAACGTTGTAAAGTCGCACGAATAATGGCTAGATATGAATTCATGGTTTGACACGTACAAAAACATACACCCCGATACCACCCGGATACATCACAGGGATTGAGTGACATGCATACCGCTAAATTAATATCCATTCTGTGATGGTGAGGTCAGCTTGTCTGTTTACAGGTGCACCTTCTGCACATGTCCTATTTGTATGGGTATGTCGTCTTCACCGACTCAATGTGACATTTGTCATGTCGCAAAATATGTGACAGTTGGCATTTCCTATTGGTGTGGAAACGGACGAACGCATCGGTCTGTTTGACTGGCTGACAGACAGTCATCCTCGTCTAAAAATATAGGTTAGAAATTAGATTTCTGTTTCTCTTCCTCTCAGAGGCAGAGCCCATACAGGGATCGTCTGAGCCCTACTATCGGTTCAAGTGTACAGTCTTTCACTGCTAAACGGGAACATGTCTGTGCAAAGAAAACTAGCTGTTCCATTTGACTCCACTTGAACGCAGTGGGCAGTCTTCTGCAGAGTAATATATCGTATTGATTGTTTGGTGTGTGTGTGTGTGTGTGTGTGTTTGTTGACGTGCATGTGTTCAAGCATGTCTTCCTCTGTTCTTTGAGCAGCAGTGGTAGAAGTTGGACTGCGATCTAGGCGTGCTCTTCCCCTGTTCATGTTATGCAAGAGAGATTTTAAGAGAATTTTCTGCTGCGCGTTGCAAGGAGCTCCTGTCACTTCCTCAATATTGTGCTGATTCAAGTGTGTGTGTGCGTGTTTGTGCGTGTGTGCGCGCGTGCGTGCATGCATCTGGGAGATTGCATGTATATGCATCTGTGTGTGCTTGCAGTTCATGTGTGGGATTGCACGTGTGTCGGATATTTATGAATGTGTTTGTTTTCAGGTTGTTCACGCTCTTTAAAAAAGGCACCAATTAGTGTATAATGTTCTTACACAGGCTAAATAATTGGATAAACACTTAAAGGACAACCCTCTACATTATAAGATAGATTATCTTATCTTATCTTATCTTATCTAGAACAGGGTCCCAACCACTATGCACAGTTCAGTGAATGGTGGCTGTGTGTTGTTCTGCTTTCCTGTGAGAACACGTCAAGCACATGGTTCAGATTCCATCCATTTGTAGAGGTTCATTTTGTTAACCTTAGTGAACAAGAAGCCACATACTATTATTATTTCAAATTTTGCCCAATTCTTCGAGAATGATTCATCGCTATGTAAACAACCTGATGATGCTTTTATCTGTTGAATCTTAAATTCCTTTCTAAAAGCATACAAACTACAATACCCTTAAGCCCAATGGAGTACATTCCCATCTTGGTAATTAGGACCGTGGGGTTTGAGGTCTCCATCCAAACTATTTGAAGGAAGATCTGTAAATCAAGGTGTAAAAACAAAGACATTTATATTGCTTGATTAGGGGAACCTAATAGGGCAAACATTTATTTTTGTATTATAATAACCTTGCATCTTTCCCGCCATTGTGCGTGTCTGCGCGTGTGCGTGTGCGTGTGCGTGTGTGTGTGTCTAGGGCTGGATCTGCAACATCCGTGCCGGCAACGTCCAGTCCCTGGGAAACCACATCAAGGCCAGCTCCGAGCTGGTGGCCTTCAATATCGACCAGGCTGGTGAGGCACGGTCTAACCTAGTGGTTGATCATGGTTCCTGTGACCAGATCATCAAGCAGTAATGTGTTTTCCTCTTTGTTTGTGTGTGTGCGTGCCATTCCCTTCCGTCTCCAGGTGGAGGAATGCTAGGAGTGACCTCCGTGAGTCCAGCAGCAGATGGAAAATGGACAGTCTCTCAGCTCCCGTGCCACGGAGGTAATCACTCAACCAAACATTTACGGCATTTAGCAGACGCTTTTATCCAAAGCGACTTACAACAGTTCATATGCACATTCACACACCGATTTGTGGAGTCAACCATGCAAGGCGACAGCCAGCTCGTCGGGAGCAGTTAGGGTTAGGTGTCTTGCTCAGGAACACCTCGACACTCAGCTAGGAGGAGCCGGGGTTCGAACTAGCAACCTCCCGGTTACAAGGCAACCCGCTCTACCTCCTGAGCTAAGGCGACTCCTATTTACTAGCACCGATGCAACCTAGAGTAGAATCACCTCGCATCCACATAATTAATGGTCGCATTCTTTTGC
>OMKX01114572.1:4674-25395 GCA_900302425.1 Brosme brosme | reverse complement strand
CTTTCACTTAGAAACACACACACACACACACACACACACACACACACACACACACACACACACACACACACAGAGGGTGAAAGAGACAGAGAGAGAGAGAGCAGATACAAAAAGAGAGCACGAGAGCGAGTTGAACATCACAAACAAACGGTGACCTCGGACCGTTCATTCCATTCGTTCTGCATGACCTCTACAGCTAAATCTCAATGTTATTGACAATAAAAAGAAAAAAACACCATACCGCCATACAATCTAAGCCATATGGTCTGCATTACCTTTCAGATAATCCGTGAAGGGGAATGCGAACGAACAAACGAAAAAGGTCAAGGCTGCAAAGTAAAGAGAAGGAAATATCGGGAGGAAATGTTAAGCCGTGAACATCCTCTTAACAATTCCGCCATGCTGATGGTGTTATTGAAAAATTAAGTGGCAGAGCGGGGAAAGTCTGGTCTTATCGTCTGTTTATTTAGCAGACCTCCACCGACGGGTGGACATAAGACCCCAAGAGCCGTCGGATTCAGTTGTCAGATGTCTTCAAATGTGCATCGAGGATTACCGGGCAGGGACGGCACAGCGGTTATTAGGACATTACTGACTTCTCCGTGATGTTCGTCTTACTGGTTGGTAGTTAGAGAGCGGCTTGCTTCTGTGTCGTGTCCTCTGTGTTTCCCCTCCTGCTGCGTTAAATATTGAATAAGGATAATGAGGGTCGCTTTCTATCCCCGGGCCAGGCAGGATGGCAAACACACAAACACAAACACACACACGCATGCATGCATGCATGAACAAGCATGCACACACTCACACACACTTGTACGCATGTGCTCAAGCAAACACAAAAATATGAATGTGTACAGACACACAATGATACAGACAGACAAATGCACACACAGACACTCTCACACATAAATACACTATTTCACACAAATTTGCGCACACACGCACGCGCGCACGCACACACACACACACACACATACACACACACACACACACACTACCAGTCATTAAGATGTGCTTCACTGAACATGATTAATATTGAGTTATTACATAATAAGTTATTGCTTTTTTACCCTCTTTGTGTGTTCTTGTTCAAGTACAATGTATCTTGTATGTTCGTTTGACTCAAAAAGAAACACAGGCGTAAAAACCAACCATTTTTAAAAGTCTCAAGCTTTTATTGCAATATCACTGTTATTCTACTGTTCTTTTCTTGTATCAGCAATGCCCATTCCTTGACCCAATCAAATCCAATCAGATGAGCCAAAAAATGATTATCTTTGACAGACATATTACCATATATACCATATATACCATATATGTTATTTTATATGGTATTTATGGTATTTTTTATGGTATTTTAAAGATTTCTGTATTATGTTAATATATTATCTATGTATCGTAAGAAATCTTTCTTCAAATTAGGTTTGCACAGACTACAGAAGGATGCATAGGGAACAAAAATGTGACTTGCGCACAATAGTTATGTTAAACCAAGTCATGAGACATGGTCAAATATTCCATATACACAGCAACATTTCAAACTTTCATGATAACCCAGTTGAAAACGTGTCCAGCAATTTGACCAGACTGGAGTAAACACCCCAGGAAATGCTTTCTGTGACTTTCAGTCGCAACGTCCGGCAGTAAAAACAGTAGATAAGCGGTATACATAAACGTCCAGATGTGCGTAACAGAACCGATTTAATGCTATTCAACAGCCCCCCAAATAGAACGTCGCCCCCTGTCATTATTGGCACAATGCTCCGACTTCGAAGCAGAAAATACAATTCCACTAGCTTGGCGTGTTAAACCGTGGAACAGCGGTACAGAAGAAAGACTAAGGGTGGGTCGGCTAAGATGAGTAGAGGCCAGTTGCGTTAAGGGTGTGTGTGTGTGTGTGTGCGTGTATTAATGTGTGTGCGTGCGTGTGTGTATGCGTGTTGCGCTTGCGTGTGCGCGTGTGCGTCGACGCGGACAGGTCCGTTGTGGGTCAGGACGACTGACCGAAGGGGGCCTCTGTGTTCAGGGGTCTCTGGACTATGACGGCGTTGGCCAGGTCGGCCTCCTCCAGACTCAGGTCCCCCTCGTGGAGCACCCTGGAGGGGAGCGAGGTGGTCAGGACGAAGGGGGGGCAGGTCCTCTGGCAGCGCGACACAAAGTCCTGGACGTCGCTGATGCTGAAGATGGCCGACAAGTACAGGGAGGAAGAGAGATACATGAGACAGGGAAGAGGGGGCGGAAAGATCCCACATCTCTAGTAAGACAGGATCCAATCAGAGGTAGAGGTCTCTATTAGAATAATAGAGGATAACATATTTACAACACTTTCATCCCAAGCGACTTGCTGTGTTTTCAGATACATGTAATTGCACCTATTTTGGAACCAAGGGCCTGTCCACAAAACGCTCGATTTTCAACTATTGAAGAGAACATACTGAGACATCTATCGATACACCCTGAATGTCCCCTTCTTTTAATATCTTTTCAAACGATCAAAAACTTGACCACTACAGCCCAGCTAGATCGCTACAGACAATCAGGCTGGACAATCTGTGGATATAATGGTGTATACACTTTAGAATCACGCAAGATAATCTGTCGATATAATGGTGTCGACACTCTAGAATCATGCGAGACAGTCTGTGGATATAATGGTGTCTACACTCTAGAATCATAAAAGACAATCTTCGGATATAATTGTGTCTACACTCTAGAATCATGATAGAAAATCTGTGGATATTATGGTGTCTACACTCTAGAATCATGCAAGACAATGTTCGGATATAATTGTGTCTACACCCAGAATTATGATAGATAATCTGTGGACATCGGGCCCAAAATAGCAAATGCATCCTTGAAGGAGCAGGTATACGTTCAGGCTAGGTTTATCTTGGTCAAGGACACCCACAGTTGGACATCAAATCCAGAACTTTTCAGAAACCCCACCTCCCCAATACACTACACTATCCTGCCACAGTATCCTGTTTATCCTCTTCACTCCCATGAACACCGGACAATAACGTACATTGACAAGTAGGGGTTAAAGGATGATACCGGTCTGGGTGATAAGACCATCGTTACCATCCCTCAGGTTTTCACTAAAACCGCGGTTACCATTATAATTGTTGTGCCAATTCTACCTACGAACATTTAGCATGTGTGCCTACCAAGAATGTAAACAATAACAATATAGAACTTAGGTCTTTGTGATAAGACATTTTTTTTAAAGTACTTGTAAAGTCACTTTGTCCACAAACTCCGTACTAAGTGACACACATTGATTCCAAAAGATGAACGAGCCATATTGCCATTGTTTTCATTTTTGGCAGGCGCGCTCGTGCTAAATGCTCTTTGGCCAGAAGGATATTGGCAGCGGATGTTTGAGTGAAGCCAGGAGATACGTTTACGAGGGATGATCAGCCAGACCGCCATATTGTCCTTGCAGCCCGCCGTAATACTGCCCTTTTTACTCGCAGACAGTAGCGCTTTCACAGTCGTTTGGTTTTTGATAGTAAAGAATTCTATCCCAAAACGTTTCACTATGCGGAAGTGTGTGTGTGGTACATGTGTGTGTGTTTGTGTGCTACACACGAACACACTCTCTCTCTCTCTCTCCCTCTGTCTATATACCGCCACAAACGGCAACACCATCTATTATTGACACCCACCACCTCAAGGCACACACAGGCCATCCTCCGGTGAGTCCCATCGCTTCACACACTTTGCAGGCTTTACGACGGCCTAACAGGGGTTCAGCCTCCAGGCCCTGTGTGTTACTAACCCTGTTATATAAAAAAAAAATGATAAAAGCTGCCTTTGGGTTACGCAATCCCTCTGGGGATTTTAAAGATCCACTCCATCGCTCTGCCGTCTCAGATTATGTTCTTCTGCGGGCGGGGCCCCTGCGTGCACTGTGTGTGTGTGTTGTGTGTGTGTCGGTGGGGGGGCTTAGGTATGGAGATGAGGGGAGGGGGGGATGATCATGAACCATAATGCACTACGCAGGGCTCCTGGCCCACCGCACTAGGACCGAACGTTACGTAATTCGCCAAGAGATTACAGCCCCCCTCCTCCCCCTATACTTTTCCTGCTCACGCGGCAGATGGAACACGCACAACCCGGTACTAAACCCTTTTTCTTTTTACCCGTGTTCTTGGTATTAAACACCCAAAAACATTACGTAGTATTCGTAGTACTCCAGAGCATGGAATATAAAATAAATAAATAAAACGTTCCAGCTTGTGTTTCGTTTTTTTCACTGTTGACCCAAATATGACTTGAGTCGTTGATCTATTGGTTACAATTTGCACGGCAGCGGGAGGCCGTCAGCAACGGGACACCCACCGATGCGATAGGTTGAATCGCTGCACCAGTCTCCGGCCGTCGGCCAACCAGATCTGCAGCGAGGTGACGGGCAGGGCATGGTCCAGTGTTACCATGGGGATAGGAGGGGACTCTCCGTCCTCGTGCACAGATGGCGATCGGGCCACGACTCGGGGCGCCACACTGGGGGTGGTGGGGGGGGAGAAAGAGACGGATGATCAAAGAGTTGTGAAGAAAGGTGCATGAATGATGCATCTCGCCCCATCCTCATCATCACAGGGATACAGGTTGGGAGTGCTGCAGGTCTCCCTAGAGGATGGTGGTATTAACATTACAAACAAGAACCGTGGCTCTCAAGTCTTCAGGACACGATGTTCCTCTCCTCCCCTTCCTTGTCTTTCCCGCTGGTGGTTTGCAGCTGAGTTGCTACTAGGTTTTAGGGGGACACCTAGTGGCCTAACTTACTATAGCGCACACATTCGAAAGCTGTCTGTCTTTAAAGAAATCCAATTCTAAGTCCTTATCTTTGGTGAATTAACAAAAATTTAAAAATGAATGGACTATAACCAATCTTGATAAAATATTTTCGGTCTCTGTGAATCCACATTGAACTCGACTCATAAATATGATAAAAACGATAAAGAATGTATTGATGGAATGAAAACCACTCAAACAAACATCAAACACACAGGAATTAAAACCACTCAAACATTTCCGTCTGACCAAAAACTCCAAAGGGCCATCCGTGAAACACAGCCTGCCTACGCCTCTCACCTGCCCAATCGGTGCCCGTGACCGCTGAACGCGTGGAAGGCCTTCTTCCTAGGGACGTAGGCCTCCTCCGTCAGGTCCTCCACGTTGATCTCCAGCTCCTCCTCCTCTGCACGGCTCTCCCACTCCACCGGGAGCTCCCTGGGACGAGAGAGAACATGCACATGACTATGACAAACTGAAGCACAATAGCCTTTGTTTCTATGTCATCGCACTGCGCTTCTTTAGGTCGTTGTAGGTCCCTCTATAGGTCCCTCTAGGTCCCTCTAGGTCTGTCCCTCTCTTCCCTTCCCTTGGACACCTGTGTGGTTAATTCATTCATTGAACCGGAGGAGAACGGTACAGAGCTTCACCAAAATAAAAGCTCTTTCTGATTCGATTTGAAGATGGATGCGCTTTTAGTTTCGATAGCATGCACATTTATGGTCTATTGTTGACGAGATATTCCCAGAGACAGTTTGTTTTCTTCTGAATCTGGATTTTACCCTCGTTTTATGGTGTCCAGGAAGTCTTGGTTCTCAGGTGTGGCGTAGCTCCGGAACTCCTGGTCGTTGACGGTGAAGCCGTCCTTCCACAGCCTCACCACCATCTCCACCTGAGAAGAACTGTATGTTTCATTATCAACATTATACCAACGCAACTCTGTCTCTTTGCCTCTATTTACATATTATAAATGACCCAGCTTTTATAGGACAAACTGATAGTGAGAGGGAGAAGGAGAGAGTGAGAGAGGGAGAGAGGGAGAGAGAGATAGAGGGAGACAGAGAGAGAAAGAAAGAAAGAAAGAAAGAAACAAGTAAGGTGAAACACATAAAATATTCAGGTATGCAAATGGATAAATGGTTCTGGACTAAGAAGTGTGTGATATGGACCCCGGAACCGCAACCACTAATGAACATCTTTGTGATTACCTTTGAGGTTCCTGTGGCATCATAGCAGATCTTCTCCACCTCATCCAAAAGATCCTCCACAGAGAAGCTCCGTCTCATTGGAACCTCCTCACTTTCAGCATCACTGAGAGTATGAAGCAATGCATTATTTTGGGTTATTGACTTCATTGTGTTGTTCTATCTTCGACGCTGCCAGATCGTATGGAGGAGAAGCGGCTAAACTTGTCATGCTTAATTGCGTCAGAGTTTTTTACTTTTAACATTAGGTCATCATTTGCCTGACCGTTATTATGAAATAATGACATATGACGTATAGTAGCACCTCCTTGAAGACGGATTTATATATTAACAGATAGACATAAAATAAAAGGCTCACTAACTTATCTCTAAAGTATTATGTTATAGCCTTCACCTATTAATGAATGTTGTTTGATATGACATTTCACATGTAAAGATATAACACCAACCCACCAGTTGTCATCATTCCCACTCCCTGTATTATCTATGTTTTTCATGGTCTTCTTTATTTTCCATCTAAGAAAAAAAACACAAAAATAAGAGTTAAACGAGGGCCTATCAAGCAAGCAACGAAATGGGAGCGTAATCATCCATAACATTTAATCGTTGGCCAATGTATGTGGTCGGGGTAAATCCATTATACCAACATGATATAAATCTATCAATACATTTCAGAAAAGGGGTGGTTATGGTGTCGATGGTCAGAGAAGCAGAGAAACATGGTAGGCTACATTATATAAGGGGGCGTAGACTACATGCGACCATTGCGTGGATGGATATATAGCGACATATTTAAAACGATAGAAACACCTATTCCGCATGCATGCATTGGTAATAGCATAAATCCTCTTTACCAATCCGTATTTAGTCGTTCATCCGTGCGTTCAGATGCGCAGCAGCCATAAGTTAGGGCAGCGACTCTTCTGCTGAGCAATATCTGTGACGTAGGCGCAGTGCCGTCTGCAGTCCCACTGCCGTAAGCGAATGTGCATCTCGTAGATGGAATCCGGGAAAAGTCCCGCCTCAAGCGCTAGGATTGGACAGGCAGCCTGTCAGTTAGGGTTGGGCTTAACCCTAACCTTAACCTTAACCCTAACCCTAACCCTTTACCCTATACAATTTAAGTTCCCTGCGATCGCGCCGACAGTTGCCTCACGTGACGGATTTTGGCCTTTTTCGATTGGATCAGGGATTTAACCAACGTGATTGGATAATCTCCGGCTATCCCCTAATTAATATTATTTTCCCGGATTCCCCCTACGAAATGCACATTCGCCTGCCGTAATGCTGCCGAGCTCAGCGGAATGGTACTACGAACTTCAAAAATGTTTACTACTGAGGATCATTTTTGGGGGAAAGTTGGCCGAGGTGATTAAATACTGAGGCTAGAAATAAAAATCCTTGAACATTTTATGCGGGTATTATCATGTCTCAAAATCGTTGCAACGACATGGTTAATCTGAGCGTGTTGCCTTAACTGTAAACACGAAAACGCACGCACCCAAACACACACACATCAACACACAATTCATTATTTATTGTAATGAGTTAATAGGTCTCTCCAATAGGGCTCCAACAAGTAGTCTGAGCCCAATAAATAAATACGCTGCTTATGTAGGCTAGAACACATTTCGTGACATTTTTTAATTCAGTTATTAGGACAATAACATACAGGACAGGAAATGTTATGCACGCAATAGACCATTTGTAATGGGCTAGTTGTCAACTTTTGATATCAAACTATACTAATGCACTTTAGCCAACAGGAGAAAAAAAGCTACTTGTGGGAATAAAACAATGTTTTATCATGAAAACAAGGCCAGAAAGTTGTTCATGTTATGCACTGTACTAGTCATACAGAGGCGTATACATACATATAACATATAACCTGGAATAGTTCCACTTGTTCAATATTATACATAACCTGCAATACTTCACAACACTTCCAGAAAGACGCGACACCTGTCAGACCCCGACGGCCCCAGACCGGCGGCTCTGCACGGCGGGTTCAGTCTGCCTGCTGACAGCAGAGCGGAGCGACAGAAAGAGAAATGGCGCCTCAGTGCTGCACTCACTGAGGAGGAGGCAGTGTTTGGAGCCGATAGAAAGAGATTGAATAAGGGACACACACACAGACGAGGGGAAGCGACATGGTGAACACACGAAAGAGACCACGGCCTCTGCCTAGCAATCCGTTCATCTCGTCGAGGACGAGGTCGTCGTCCAGAAATGAGCCAAACTCTGAGGAACATGTAAGAGCCGGGGTCTTCTTTTCTTTGCCGGCTAGCTAGCCGGCTATGCTATGGGTGCTAGGTTAGCTAACCGTGGCCTCTCGCTGCTCTACATGGCTTTATTCACAACAAACATGACCCAGTGCGGTTGTCACCGTGTCACTAGGCACCCGAGCCTCTGACCGCTGTCATTCGCGTACGTGTCATCCGTGTTTCTAGTTTTTTTTACCCGTGTTTGGCTGCAGAGTAGCGCCTTGAACTCCAGGCTAGCTCCAAGTGGAGTTCCCTTTGTGTTTGGGCAATTTCTGTCCGGCTGACTTGTTATGCTTTTGTCTTCAGAAATGGAACAGCCTACCGGGGAAGTGTTTGCTATTTTGACGTTAGACCGAAGCCGTCCCTACCCTACAATTGTGTTCTGTTGCCGGGTTTGTCCAGATTACCTTCACGCCATTTTTTGGTGATAAGTGAAGGGCTCCAGGGATGCTAGCCGCTAGCCTGGTAGCTCTATGTGGGGGAAGGGAGTCCCAGGCTCACAACAGTTGGCTGGCTTACACCTAGCAGGCTTGAACTCTGTGAACTTTATGTTGTTAACACCCCTCATACAACTCAAGCAAGGCCGTTAGTGAGCTACGTTTTTATACGGCTTTAGTATATCGGATTTTTGTTCTTTTTCTCAGATTCCCTACAGCCAGCCATAAAGTAAAGATCTGGTTTACTTGGATTGGTTGACCTACTAAGTGTCAAGGGGTGAAACATGTAAACAATGAGATGTTATAGTCACATGTCATGGACACACTGGCATAATCAAACATCGACAACATTGCTTTGTATTCAATTAAATTCATTGGTGACCCCTTCAACCTTGTCTACCTCTCAATTAATATTTTTAAATTAATACTTTTAATGTTAAAACATCCCCAAACTAGTGTTTTTTTGTTTTGTTTAGTGTTAAAGTTCATTATATAAACCGCCTTTCCTGTTGATCTTATCTTTGTAATACAAAAATGCATGCAATTTGTTATGTGGTACCCCTGTTTGCATGTCCATTCACCCTGGATACCCCTATCGTTGTTATTGTGCTTTCTTTTAGTTCAGACACTGACACCGCAGGTTTAGCAGACAGTTGCTATTAACAACAGTAACGATATGTTATATCAGAGCTGAAGTTAAACAGTGAAGACGTGGGCATCACATTGTGTGAAGATTCAGATAAAACACTTCCAAATGATCATGGTACACCCAATACATTCTCGCTTCCTTCTGTCCTTTTGAAAACCTTTTTATGTCTTTTCTTCTTTCAACTTGGCAAATAACAAAGAAACACAAGGTTATGTTTTTGTGTGTGTATCTTTGTTATTGTTTTGTGTGACTGCAGTGTTCTTCATGGGTCTGCTTGGCTTATCGCTTGCTTCCCCTTTAGAAGGAGCCTGTGAGTGACGGGAGTAGTCCCAGCATCCCGCGGATGGCCCCTCCTTCAAAGCGGACTCGTAGACAAATTACCTCCACCCCCAGCTCCAGTGACACCTCTCCATCTCCTCAGACCAAGGGTCAACGGGTCAACTGGGACATTCCCACTTATCGCACCAGGTCAGCAGCCATCCACGGCATCTGTTTTGAACGTTAATGTCCTGTCATTTACATATCAGTCTTATTTTTCGTTGTGCTCCTCTATTGCCTTCGGCTGACACCAGATTTTCATAACAACACTTGGACAAACCAACAACAATATTTTTTGATTTTGATAATCTCATGTAAAAACATTCTGCTGTTCCCTTGCTGGAAGACATGTTAGCAGAATTGGGTCGCCTTGGTTTCTGTAGTGAATAACGTGAGGCTTAACGTCTTTCTGAAGCTTCGACATGTTCAGAAGACAGTAACTGTTATACAGCTACAACAGAAGCTACCACAAGAGTCTCTAGAGGTTGCTAATGGGAAAATGTACCCATTGCTGGTTAAAAATTTCTGCTTTGATAATGCTTTGAAAATGGATATGGGTTTAAACTTGTGTTGCGGTGAAAATTATTGACATACTCAATGCGTTGCTCTGTTTTATTCCCAGGCTGTCCTCTCGCACAATGCAAAATGGACACGGTAATGACACAAACCTTCAAAGAAAAATTACTCATGTTAAGCTCTATATCTACTTGGGATAATAGGCTGCTTTGGCGGCTCCTTGGACACAACCCTAATGTTCTCACTGTATGTTGCGTTTCGGTCGTTGCCACAGCCCATATGAGCCACCGCGACGAGGCGAGCGGCGGGGAGGATCACTCCCGCATGAACGGTCACGTGGGGCTGAAGCGGAGCTGCCGGGTGAAGAAGAGCCAGTTCGAACACCTCAACCAAAGCCTGCTGTTCGACCAGCTGGTCAACAGGTAGCCCGTCTAAGCATTACACTATGCTCCCACCGTAAATCAATTTGAACTGGAATACATTTCCTCTGTTTCACTATACCCACGTCCCATGGGTATAGTGAAATAATCGCCATTTGGAAAAGCATTATTATTTAGGTCTATTCGTAAAAGATTTTATTAGGTGTGAATATCCACATTTTGTCTTGTTCTCTGTTGTTAGAGTCCTTAAATACTGTAGCATAGAAGTATTGTATTTATTGAAAAGAGGAATGCCCTCCATCACCGGTGGCTCATGTCATGTGTTGTTTTGCGCCGGTTCTCAGCACTGCCGAGGCTGTTCTGCAGGAGATGGATAACATCAGTAGCATTCGGCAGAACCGCGAGGTGGAGCGTCTGCGCATGTGGACCGGAGACACTGAGGAGGTCTGTGGAACATAACCGAAACTCAATTCAACCGGATACGTCACGTTTCACAATTTCAGCACAATGGATATAATATTAAACGGACAGTCTTTTTGCGCACAACACTGCAGACAAGAACTCCCTGTTTTTCGCACACATCGACAATGGTGGTGTGAATGTCCGTTGTAAACAAGCCCTTTTCTTTTTGCTTTCTCATTCAGGAGAACATGGACATGTACTCACGAGTCAAGCGCCGCAAATCCTTGCGGAGGAACACATTCAGCATACCTCCACACCATAAAGTCCTGAGCAAGAAAAAACAGCAGGAGGATGACGATGACGATGACGAAGAAGAGGAGGGCACTGAAGGTCAGTAGACGCAAGATGAAAGGAAGCGGCGCGCAAAGTTACAATTCAATTCTTTCTCTGAGTGATGCATCCATGTGTATATGTTGCACCCTGCTTGCCGTGTACTTTTTGCCTCCCTCTAAAAGATGTCAGGACATACTGCTTGTCAAGCGTTGACAAAGTGTCTGCTTTTCTTTGCCTCCATTTTGGCAGTGTCTGTATAGGCAGGCCTGCTGTTATTGTGTCGACGTCTGTTCTCGACAATCATACAATTTCATTTGTTTTGGCACGGCAACCAACAGCAGGAAGTTGGCTGTCTGGGCTGGCATTGTGGAATTTTTGGAATATAACTTTTAATCAGTTGTTCAGTTCCATTTGGAGGAAAAGTTTGACTTTGTAGAAACGCTTTGAGTGAAAAGGTGTTTGTTGTGACTCTGAATTTGCTGTGATTCATCATTCATCATTCATTCTGTGTTTACGGAATTTGAAAAGCAAGTTGGTTGGCCGTCTTTCAGAATCGCATGGCGAAGAAGAGGGAGATGCAGAGGACGACGACGATGAAGACGACGAAGGGGATGAAGCAGAGGAGGCGGGGGAGGAAAACGGCAGGCCGTACAACCTGCGCCAGCGCAAGACCGTGCAGCGATACGAGGCACCACCGATCGGTTAGTCCGGCACTAGGTTAACAAATCAGACCTATATTAACATCTGAAGTCTGATGGCAGACGAGCTCAAATCTTGGTGAACGGGGTGTTTCACTTCGCTTCGTTTCGACCAATAATGTTTTTGGAGGCGGCGATTGGAAGCGCCTAATTGACGAACACAAACTCAACTGGCCGGAGTAAGCTGTTAAAACGTGTCTGTTATGGTTTCAAATGAACACTGTTTGGACTGGCCACTGTAGGAATTCACTTCTACTACACCGTTCTGAAAACTTCATCTTCTGATTTTTGTTCGGTAGAATATATCCGTAATGAAACAGAAAACAAGGTGTAACTCCGCCATTTGCATTTTCTGGTTGCCGGCTCTGTGCCGTCTCTGCCCATAAGTCCTGCAAATGTAGGACTGCTGGATCCGAGATGAGTCTGGCATCGCATCTTGATATTAGTACATGAAGCCATCTGTTGTATGTTTCAGGGCTGTCCCCGCCTAAAAGCAATCCATTCCGCCTATTAGTTGACTATATTCATAAATGAATGTCAACACCAAGTGTGGTGTTAAATCTTTACCATTGATATTTGTTTCTACATTTAAGCTTAGTTATTATTAGGGATACAAGAAATTCCATAAAACGACTCAAATTCATGGCCAAATCTCAACAAATAGATCGACTCGTCTATGCGCTTTGCTATTATTCAGAACAATTCTGGAAGAGTTTGCACCGAGTTACACATATCGAAAGTGTGTTTTATTGTGTGTTTTAAACTTTCTTTGTGCGTTACACCCACACAGAGCATTGGTTTTACCTGCTTTTTAATAAACTTCTATACTGCGATTTTAACGTTTTATCCATTTGGAACTTTTTGGAACGTGAGACGTAATTGGATTAATTGCGTTTTAGTAAGACTGCTGTTTACGGCAGGGTAGTCTACTTTGTATATCGCATATTGTGTCGAAATATTAACCAAACGATTGCTCTATAGAAGAGTGCTGCTGTCCGACCTTTTCCATGGCAGGTATTCACCGCTATACACACGGGACTCATAACAGTGATCACGTCTTAAGTTCCCGTCGTCACATCGCTGTAATTCAGAGCCTGAATATCTGCAGAATATATTCAACAGACATACTGTTGAATAACGTTCTCACTTCAAAAAAAAAAACGTTCAAACTATATAAGCTGCTATTGAGATGTGTGATTCTTTTAATTCACCACCACACAATTCAGTTTCGATGTCGGGCGTTACTGGCGTTCCGCCATTATTATAAAACTTCAGGTAGCCCGTTCAACGCGGGCTCCCCAGGTCAGCCCTAACGAACCACTAACGAACCTATTTCATTTTCAACAACAACGAAACCTGGGGAGAGGAGACCATGATAACAATGACAGAACGCGCTTATCATCGCTGGACTAACCACCAAGAGCCCCGCGACTCAGAACGCGCTTATCACCGCTGGACTAACCACCAAGAGCCCCGCGACTCAGAACGCGCTTATCACCGCTGGACTAACCATCAAGAGCCCCGCGACTCATTAGCCGTCTAGTCGCCTGTTAGGGGTCAGCCCTTGTATGTTCAAGTTGATTTGATATGTTTTGCCTCATCCTTACCCGTTTTGTTTGCCTTCTCAGAGCCTGTGAACAGAAAACAAAGCAACCCGTCACTGTTCGACACCCACAGATCTCCAGCTAGAAGAAGCCATATAAGGTTGGAAGGCCTTGTGTTGCCTAACTCATACCCGAACAACAGCATTTGAATGAAGACGGTGTAAGCCCGTCTGTGTGAGAGAGGACAGTTGGTTTGTAGCATGCTTGCTGCTGCTGAGTTATACCCAGCAGGAATATCAGACAGGGTGGTCGGTGGTTTTCTTGAAAACAGATGGGCTTATGCTGGTTTTCAACAGCCAAAGCATTAGTCATAATGCTGTGCCGTGAGGCTGAAAAAGGGTTAATCTCCCGTCTCCCTGTTCCCTCAGAGTGAAGAAACACGCCATCCACAGTAGTGACACCTCCTCCTCTTCGGATGAGGAGCGCTTCGAGAGGAGGAAGAGCAAGAGCATGACGCGGGCCAGGAACAGGTAGCGGCTCTCTTCCAGGGACTTTGCCTTCCCCTTCCCCTTTGTTTTCTCTATCGCTCTCTCTCTCTCCCTCTGTGTCTCTCTGTCTTCCTCTCTCTCTTTCTTTCTCTTCTCTCCCCTTATTATGTACACACATGTGGCCAATATGTTTCGACGGGTGTTCCTAGGTGTTTGCCGATGAATCTGGGCACCGAGGACCTGTCTACCGGGGTGCTGCGGGACCGGGTGAAAGTGGGTGCCAGCTTAGCAGATGTGGACCCCATGAACCTTGATAGCTCCGTAAGTAGAGACAGAAGGCGATAACACTGAGGTGTAAGCAAATCCCAGACAGAAGCAAAGCGGTTACCCTGACAGTAACTTGGGTGCGGGTCGCGAAGCCATAACAGCAGGCACTATGTTGTCATAGTGTAGGTAGAATTGAATGGAAACATGTTTAACGTGAAATGAATACAGAGCGTGTTGCATAAACACAATGATAAAACTTGTGTTTTCTCAGTTCAGTTACTTCACTACTTGGCAACATTCAGCAAAAGAAAGCAGAAGCTATAACCTATACATCATCGTGATGTTATGAAACCGGAAGGATTGAATGGCTTCTCGTGTACAGTCTAAGGTTTATTGACTAATGTATGGCGTTCTCTTCCCTAGGTGAAGTTTGACAGTGTGGGAGGGCTCAGTAAGCAAATCCAGGCCCTGAAGGAGATGGTGGTGTTCCCTCTGCTCTATCCAGAGGTCTTTGAAAAGTTCAAGATTCAACCTCCGAGGTTTGGAAGTTCCCACACAACACAAGCAACATCCACGGCTATCGATTACACACATTGATTTGTTTATTTTCACCAACAAGGTACACGGACTCGGTTGAGATATATCTTGTATGTAAGCTCAAACTCATTTAGCCGAATTCGTGACGTGTGGATGATTATTTCATTCGAAACTCTTGGCCATTGATATCGTTCTCATGGTTTTATTTTCCATGCACGGTTTGAAATGAAATAAGGATACGACACTAAAGGACACTTTGCCCAGAGTACCGTTTAGTCAGAGTACTGCCAACGAGCCAGATTCTTCTTTTGTCGCAATAATATTCATCTGCTCTCATGTATTATTGTCTGTCTAGTTATTGAACAGTTCCATTCGAAATAGGAAACGCACAGCAAACCATACAATTTGTCCGTCTTCAAGCCTGCATACAAAGGCTGTAAAGGAATACATTTACGGAGAATCAGTGCAGACATTGAACACTATTTTCCTCATCTCCCTCTGTGGTATCTCTTCAAACATTAAGCCTATCCTCTTCATCCCCTTCTTCAGAGGCTGCCTGTTCTACGGCCCGCCAGGAACAGGAAAGACTTTAGTGGCGCGGGCGCTCGCCAACGAGTGTAGCCATGGCGACAAGAAGGTGTCGTTCTTCATGAGGAAAGGAGCCGACTGCCTTAGCAAGTGGGTCGGAGAGTCTGAACGTCAGCTGCGCCTGCTCTTCGACCAGGTAGGGCCAACGCAAACCCTGGCTGAAACCTGACTTAACTTTAACCCAATGCATCCCCGTGATGCTGATTCGATGTGTCTATGTCATCCCTCCCCCCCCCACCCCACCCCTAAAATACGTTATTTATGCATGACGGTGACTGGACCATAATGAATTGCAGTAAGGAGTGCCGTCAGTAAACAATACGGTCCTCAAAAATGCAATAACAGGTGGCAGGTTTTTTTAATGGGAGGCCATTTGGATTTAGATAACCAACACCTGCTATTGTTCCGCTTGCTCCGGGGCAGAGCTGTCATTTTGTGGTTTTAATGCAAACCGCTTCCTCTCTCGGGCAGGCGTACCTGATGAGGCCGTCCATCATCTTCTTTGATGAGATCGACGGCTTGGCTCCCGTTCGATCCAGCAGGCAGGACCAGATACACAGGTACGGCTACTCTGTCCGTCGGCAAATACCTGTCAATTATAAACAACCGCCAATTAAAGAGCGTTTGGCTTGTGTTCAGTAGTCTGTGGTTTCATAGCACAAGCGGGTAGTCCCTTATAGTTTGCTCGTGTCTTTTAATTAGTAACTGTAGGGTGGATATACAACCCCATTGTTCATCCTGTTTAGACAAAGGCAAAAATATCTATACAGGAACATTGAATAAACAATGAGCGTTAGTCATGCAAACAAACCCAATCGCAGCAACAAAACCGATTTCTCAAAGTAGAAAAGCCTTTGTTTCAGGGGAGGAGATGATTGACGGCCCTTACTTCCATTGTTCCTAACACACACGTCCATCCTCTTCAAAAGTCAAACTTTCCTTTTTCCTTCCTCCTCCTCCACCCCCTCAGCTCCATCGTGTCCACTCTGCTGGCCTTGATGGACGGGCTGGACAGCCGCGGGGAGATAGTGGTCATCGGTGCTACAAACAGACTTGACTCTATCGACCCCGCTCTCCGAAGGCCCGGCCGCTTTGACAGGGAGTTCCTCTTCAGCCTGCCTGACAAGAAGGTGAGGGCCAAAAGAAAATGTCTGCTGACGCAACTGCATTGTTTTGACTCGGGACACATCGACCCAACACCAAAAAAAACGATGTGGCCGTGCGGAGAGGACGTCTGTCTTCACGGCTCTGCTGTCACGTCACTCTAGTCGAGTGGTAGACTTGTTTCGTTTTTTTTACCACAGTATCAAAACATTGCATTGTTTTTAAAAGTTCCACTTTGAGGCGCATTGGGGAAGTGGGGATTTTAAGGTGGAACCATTAAGCCAGTTCTCATTTCCTTAACGTGCTGTTTAATACCAGAACATAAGCTGCTGTTGTTGTTAAAGAGCTGGGAGGATTTTAAAGTGTCACGCCGTCCATGCGCCGGTGGTTTTTTCGTTTGCCGGATTTGTTGTCCTATTGTGATCGACGGAAGAATCCCATCGCGGGAGAGATAATTGCAGATGAGAATGAATTGCCATACACGCATGCAACATGATGTGCAAATGAGATTGGGTGGCGGAGGATGGGTGGTTTCTCCCCGTTGGGTCCATCCTAATTGGTCGCCGCGTGTCGTTTGTCCGCACAGCTGGATGGTTGGGAATCAAGGCCTAATGGGCGCCGGCGCTCACTTCCCCAGTGGTGAGCCCACACCAACCGAGGGGAAACCTGGCCGTTGTTGCAACAGCACGGCTCTGCCACCGCTCCCTACAAGACAGCTCCTACTGTTTCGCATGCTGTCGAGATTCTGTCGTTATTTTATTTTCGTATTGTGGAGTTTGTCCGTCCGTGACCTCGTGCGCCGGGGACGGTGCCGTTCTACGCGCGACTGAACGATATTATGGAAAACAGAAAGTGGGAAGAAAATAAGTCGTCGCGTCGTGCCGGGTTCTTTGAATTGGCTTTGTCATTTAAAGATGGTTGCAGCGCACGCACAAGGACTTTCTGAGCACGTGGTTGAAAATTTCGTTTGGGGGAGCCTTTCAGTGGAGCTCTTGTGTTTGCTTGATGGACTGTCGACTTTTCCTTTGTGTACTTGAGGGTACTTGTTAACACAATTTTTTTTAAATGTCTGATCTCCTTTTCTGAAATGATTCATCATTTGTTGAATAACTTATGTCATCT
The DNA here is from genome assembly GCA_900302425.1 of Brosme brosme. Taxonomy (NCBI): domain Eukaryota; kingdom Metazoa; phylum Chordata; class Actinopteri; order Gadiformes; family Lotidae; genus Brosme; species Brosme brosme. The sequence continues at coordinate 7,746 of OMKX01114572.1, read as the reverse complement.
TTTCTCTGACTCTTTTTATCCAAACGCTACTTGACTATAATGGCTTTGCTACTAAAGTGAACAGGCTGTAATCTGTTATTGGGTTTTGTAACGAGCACGTCTGCGACGGTTCACAACAAACGTGTAATCGTTTGCAGGAAGCACTTGAACTCTTGAACACACTTTATTTTCCATTATTGATCGCTTTGCTGCTATTAGACATCACTATTGAATAAGAGGGCATGTGCACTGGCCTGTTGAAATGCAATGTACCTGTTCCATAAACGGGTACATGACACTGTTTATTACATCACCACACCAGGCACACACACGCACATTCACATTCACACGCACACACACACCTGTTCTATAAAGCAAGCTTCAGCAAGGAAGGACCCACAATTTCTTTCTGATCCGTCTCTTCTTACAGTATGTTGTTCCTCACATTGTCTCTGAACTCTGACCCCCGCAGGCCAGGAAGCACATCCTGGAGATCCAAACAAGGGACTGGAACCCCTCATTAGCCGAGCTGTTTGTGGACGAGCTAGCGGAGAAATGTGTCGGTAAGAGAACACAAATTGCTGCCGCTGACCACAGTCGCCACGATAAAGGCAGCCATACCTTGTAGGATTAACAACCAGGCTAGGCAATTTGAAGAAACCAGCCAGGTTAAGCTAGATTTGAAGGTATCCACCCTCCCCTCCCTTCATGCCTCCTTCCAAAGCCACTCCCCCAAAACTCGTGACTAGCTTGCTACCCCAATGATTATTTCCTCAAAATGGGTGGTACATTTCTGCTGATGTCAACTCTGTCCCTGCCCTTTTAGTTACGTCTGTCTTATTTTGGGAGGTATATAAGGCATGCAGGTGAAGTTCGGCCAATACAATTTTTGTGGTTTTCGACTGCCTGTGATTGGAACACTAATTTAAGTTCTCTAGTGGGCATAGACATTCTGCAATAGGCTGCAACGGAGCGTCTAATCACATGTTCAAGTGCTAACTAGAATATGAGCTCCACCATGAGGGACCGGTCTCACCTCCCTCTCCCTCCCCCTCCCAGGCTACTGCGGAGCGGATCTCAAAGCACTTTGCACGGAGGCGGCGCTGATGGCGCTGCGCCGCCGCTACCCGCAGATCTACAGCAGCAGCGTCAAGCTGCAGCTGGACGTCTCCTCCATCACCCTGGGCCCCGGCGACTTCAGCAAGGCCCTGCAGACCATCGTCCCGTCCTCCCAGAGGGCCCTGGCTCCGTCGGGGCGAGCCCTGGACCCCGCCCTCAGGCCTCTGCTGGACCACTCCCTCTCTCTGGTGCTGAAATCCCTGCTCCGAGTTTTCCCCCACGCGACGCAGCAGATCGACAGGGAAAATGCAAAAGGTGAGGATTTCTCCCTTGGGGGGGGCCAGGGAGTCACTTCTGCTGCTACTACGTTGGTCCCATCAGCGTTCTGTTTTTTGTTGGTTCTTTTCTCTCTCCCGGTTCTCTCATTGCATCTAATGGGAGGGTGGTTGAACTAATTTGGCCACTGAATGAGCCGTGACCAGTGGAAGCGTTCTAGCCGGAGTTCTTGCACCAATTAATTTTCTTTTCACATTGCCCGGTTTTTAATAGCCTTACATTTTAATATTTCCCGAATAAACTATTTATATCATTTAACATTTTGGTGGAGGGGGGAAGTGGCTGTGTATATCCAGAAAAATGACATATTTTTTTATTTTTGGGCTGAGAGTAATTGGAAAAGAGGTGGCACTACTGGTGGCACTAACTTGTTAATTTGGTGGCACCCTAACAAATTCGGTGTCATCTCATTTTTCGCCGCTTTGTCGCAGCATTGGCATGTCTTTTGGCAGGAACCGTCAATCTGTGCACATTCATTTTAAAAGATTCACTCACCTAAAATAAATTGTACAAATGTTTTATTGCATAGGTGGTCTTTTCCTTTTTTTACCGCCTGTACCTCGACATCTTTCCTCACAAACCAACTCTTCACGCTCCCTCACCTCCTCCTATATCAAAAAGCTCTACAGACTTATAACAGCCTGCTAATTAGGTAATATACCCCAGTTACCATTAAATATTTCTTTCTTGCGATCCTTCATCCAGGATACTGCATTTCTTTGCATGCTCTGGAATTGCACTGTTGCCGCCGTGCAACTTCATCAAAACTTTGCACAATATACAAAGAACCTTTCATTTTTATCATTTGAAGGACCCCCATACATTCAAAGCAGTGCGTCGACCACCCATCATATGAAGCAAAGAACCAGAAGTCCTAAAATCGTATCTTCCGAGCGGTCCTTTCTACTCCGCGGGGCTGGTGTGCGCGCTACTGGGTCAAAAGTGGATCCGAAAGCCACTGACTTCATCCACACAGCACTGACTTGATATTGACGTTGCGCTTTTTGAGGCGTTATTCCAATAAAACATGGGTTTAACCAATAAGGCCGTTCCAAAAGGAACGGCAATTAAATGTCCGACTCGTAACCGCCCAGTTCTAAATGTTACACGGTAGCAGTGCAACTATTACCTTGTTTGGGGAGAACCCTGATATATATATATTTCTTCTTTTTTTTTTTACATTTAGGGCATTTAGCAGACGCTTTTATCCCAAGCGACTTACAACAGTTCATATGCACATTCACACACCGATTTGTGGAGTCAACCATGCAAGGCGACAGCCAGCTCGTCGGGAGCAGTTAGGGTTAGGCGTCTTGCTCAGGGACACCTCGACACTCAGCTAGGAGGAGCCGGGGTTCGAACTAGCAACCTCCCGGTTACGAGGCAACCCGCTCTACCTCCTGAGCTAAGGCGACTAGATGAGCCCTACAGACCATCAAGCTAACAAATGAGCCCTACATACCATCAAGCTAACAGAAGAGCCCTACATACCATCAAGCTAACAGAAGAGCCCTACATACCATCAAGCTAACAGAAGAGCCCTACATACCATCAAGCTAACAGATGAGCCCTATGCGAATGTGTTTTTCATAGGCTTTATATTAATGAGGGGATAGCCAGAGATTATCCAATCACGTTGGTTAAGTCCCTGATCCAATCAGAAAAGGCCAAAATCCGTCACGTGACGCATCTGTCAGC
>OMKX01114569.1:7265-17441 GCA_900302425.1 Brosme brosme | reverse complement strand
AAGGCCCGCGGGCCACATCCGGCCCGGATTACAATTATATCCGGCCCGTGAGATCATTTTATATAGAGCTATTAAAAATGCCCGGCGATATGAAGCTCTGATAACACACAAACTACAGATCCCACAATGCAGCGCTTCAACCGCCTTGCCGAACACTAGGCTACGTGGGAACATTCCCGCGTCAAGTCAAGCTTCTGTTGTTGTATACAATCCTATTTTTTCAGGGGTTTTTGCAGCATGTTCATATTTATAACTTGTATAATTTTGACAGGATATATTTTTATGGAGAGCAAAATATATTTATTTAAAGTTTAAGTTTATTTATTCTCGAATAATATTCCTGTCTGTTTTTATTCATGTTTATTTTCAAAAAACATTTAGTTTTAGTGTGTTTAATAAATGTTTATCCTGTTAGGCCCGCAGCCTAAAGTGTGCTTTGAGTTTGGGCCCCCTGTGCAATTGAGTTTGACACCCCTGGTCTAATACGTTATATTGAGGCTAGCTACATTACATTCTTTAATACGATATATTGAGGCTAGCTACATTACATTGTCTAATACGATATATTGAGGCTTGCTACATTACATTAGCATTACATTCTCATTCTATCCCCAGGTATTCCGCTGTTAGTGTGCGTGCTGGTGCTGGTGGTGAACAGAGACGCATACGGCAACATCTACCTGCATACAGACCCCAAGGCTGACATGAGCTTACTGCATGAACTCATCAACAACAATGACTTGTGAGTTTCTACACAACATTACATGCGATCACCTTTATTCACCCCAGACTGGAAATCTTAGGAATACTATGATGGAATGACATAAAGATACAAATAAAATGAAATGTGTATTCTCCATTTAAAAAATTGTATGACACAATAATTGAATGAACAACAGATATAGTATTAATTATAGTGCCACACTCACTAATTTGTATGTTTTGTGCTCCCCAAGCTGAGTGGTTGAGGCATTGCCTCAACAATACTGTGTCAACCACCTTCTTCTGTCCAACCAGCTGTTGGGTCCAGGATGACATGACCTTCCTCGTCACCGTGGTGGGCTACATTGGCCTGGTACTCCTCTTCAACATAGCGGTAAATACACACGTCTTCTCGCGACACCCCTTGCTTCCTTATTTGGACTAAAGATTAGTATTTTAGGTCTACTAAATAAAATACAAGAGCTATGGCATATTAGTCTGTGCACATCACTGTGGTTATCTGATCAGTTTGTTGAATGTGTCATTCTGCTTTGAGGTGGAGAAACAACGATACACACACACACATGGATGTATATTCAAACAATATATGAAACATATATACATACTCAACATGGGTTAATGTGAACTCCAAAGTAGTAAGTATTATGAAGTACTGTTACATTTGTTGTGCTTGTGTTCGATGTTGTTGTTTTACTGTTTCCAGTAAAGGTATAGTGTCCGGATCGTTCTCCAATCAGACTCTCTCTGCAGGTGTTTGTGGTGGTGCTGATGTCTCTCTCTCTCTCTCTCTCTGCAGTATTTGTGGTGGTGCTGATGTCTCTCTCTCTGCAGGTGTTTGTGGTGGTGCTGATGTCTCTCTCTCTCTGCAGGTGTTTGTGGTGGTGCTGATGTCTCTCTCTCTCTGCAGGTGTTTGTGGTGGTGCTGATGTCTCTCTCTCTCTGCAGGTGTTTATGGTGGTGCTGATGTCTCTCTCTCTCTGCAGGTGTTTGTGGTGGTGCTGATGTCTCTCTCTCTCTGCAGGTGTTTGTGGTGGTGCTGATACAGATCCGTCGCATGCGGGCCAATCGGCCAGCGGGCATCAGTGGCGGTCTGCTGAGGGACATGAAGGGCGTGGCCAGCCTCACCTTGCTACTGGGACTCACCTGGACCACGGGCTTCTTCGCCTTTGGCCCCGTGCGGGTGCCACTGCTCTACCTGTTCACTGTGCTCAACAGCCTGCAAGGTCAGGCCCCTCTCCCCCAGACCCCTGGGAGGAAGGGAGGACGCTGATGGGATTGTAACCAGTTTCATTGTAGAGGATCAGGATAGAGTGGTGGTTTTAGGGTGGCTCACCTCCACCCACGCTGACTCAGTTGGGACGCTTCGGATAAGCGTGTCACCTCGTGTTTTCTTCACAGGCGTCTGAGGAGCTGTCAACCCTTGTGTGGTGTTTGTGTTTTGCTCATGCAGCCCATGTGGTCTTGTGAACCCACAACATTATTGGATTTTTGAAAAAACAGCGTAACTTAATAATTTATGTAAAAAGGCTTTTTCATGTATAATTCATTTGCTGTTTTGGTTTCTCATTTCCATTCCAGGGTTGTTTATTTTTATCTTCCACTGCCTGATGAGGGAGAACGTCCGCAACCAGTGGAGGGTGCATCTGTGCTCCGGCTGCCTGCGCCCGGAGCAGTACTCTGGTACCGCCGCACCACCCATACTAGATCACAATGTCAGCTTGGAAGTTGTTCTGAAATGACATAGAAAGCACTTTGAGCTGCATTATATTCTGTATTGAATATGCTATCCAAATGTATGTTATTATTATTACCACTTTGGTAGAAGTGGCACACATCCTACTGAAGCAAAGTTACCAGATGTCAGGTGACGGAGACCGAAAGACGTCTGGTGATAGGATGGTGATAGTTTGGTGATCGGATGGTGATAGTTTGGTGATAGGATGGTGATAGTTTGGTGATATTATGGTGATAGGATGGTGATATTATGGTGATAGGATGGTGATATTATGGTGATAGGATGGTGATAGTTTGGTGAACTAGGCCTGAGCAACGTAGGCTGGGCCCCCTCCTTCACTTTACTGAGCTGAGTAAAGATACATGGCCACACAGCCTTGTAATGCTTCTGTTTTCCTACTGTGTATTTGTCTTAGTGTGTATACTATACATGTGTGTATATAAGTACTTGTTCAACCAGTGTGTGTATATGTACTTGTTCAACCAGTGTGTATATGTACTTGTTCAACCAGTGTGTGTTTATGTACTTGTTCAACCAGTGTGTATATGTACTTGTTCAACCAGTGTGTGTTTATGTACTTGTTCAACCAGTGTACTTGTATCGTTTCACCAGTGTATATTGTTTTCCTGGTGTGTATTACCGTTTTGTTTCCCCAGTGTGTTGTTTGACCAGTGTGTGTGTTTGGTCCTGCTCAGACTGGAGCAACACGGTGTCGGTAGGGGCCGGTCAGTCCAACCCCAGCCCACCAGGACCCCCAGACCAGTCCTTCCACTCGGTCAAGTCCAGCACCTCCAACAGCACCTCCAGTACCTCCGCCTCCTCGGAGCCGAGCGACCCCTCCGCCCGGAGACCCCACCTGGGTAGGCTGGACCTAGGGGAACCCCTGGGTCTCAAAACATCCACACAGACCCTAACCCTCTCAACCTAACAGAGAGGCCAGGGCACCAGGCCTAATGCTTAACATACGCATGTCAAGCAGGACCGTCATTACGTGCTGCGCTGCTCAGTGATGTACCGTCCTTCTCTTCCAGCGCTGCTGGTGGACGGCTTGGCGTTGCCGCGGGCCAACGCCGGCTGCTCTCCCGTCTCAGAGGACCCCAACCCCGTGATGCTGGAAGGAGTCCGCGCCAGCCCGCCTCCCCCGTAGCCCTCCAGATTTACACGCCATGCCGAACATGTTTAGCTGTAGACCTGATTTAGATACTGTCCGGTGTTTTGATAGTCGTTATTGCAATAAATCATCGATGCTAGATCTTACTGGTCGCATTGCATTCAAATACATGTCGTTTTAATAAGAGTCATAAGATTTTAATAAGAGTCATAAGAGACCACGGTAAAGTAGACAGTTATTATGGCCACCTGCCTGTTCATTGACGTAGCTCTATTGGAAATAAAATAAAAAACATTGACCCCATCTCAAATATATAGTTTAATCCATCTACCATCGTTTGCAATGAATGTGAAGTAATGCGAGTATGAATATAAAGCATCATTATGAAGTGGACCACTTCCTCTTGGCACTTGGCAATTCAACACCAATGAGATATTGAATGACCATGAGCAATTTTAGGCTGTTGAATAGCACTAGTTCATAAACAAAACAGAATTTGGTTGCCAGGCAACAGGTTGGTGAGCCATGGTACTGGAAAATTAAATCAGAAAAAAGCCAACACTGATTATGAATGAGAACATATTTAGAAGGCACATGCTCTACTCTTCCTTGGTTTAAACATGGACCAAACATATGCGGGCCCTTGACAGAGACTCCATGTGAATCATTTAAGACGTTGGGAATGTACAAATCGGATCACCAATGTTAGTTTGCGTCTCACGGCCCAATCTCCACATCCCAACTGCCTCAGCGTAATAGCCTAGGAAATAGTATTCTTCCCTCAAATATCCAATGACCAAACTCTTTGCTACAAGCTTAACTTTCAAAACACTGCCGACTTCATGCTGTGGTAAAATAAGTGACGAGGCATTGTCAACCTATTGTCATATTCTATTTTTATTGAACCGTTCTGGTCCACTAGAGGGCTACCTAACATTGCAGAACGCCTTTGGTTTGTAAATGTTCAGGTTTTCTCCTACTAGCTCATATCTTCTAGTGTCATACCTTCACTTCACTTGTTCCAATATCTTGGTGCTTAAACACAACCTCCATCTGCAGCCCCAGGAAGCACATGGGAAGTCCTGCTGGATAAACATTCAACTGCAATCCAGCCAGGATCGTACCAACAGCAAATATCTGATCTTAGTGCTTTGTGTTTATTTAAATACATACAGCCTCAGTTATTTAAATACATTCAGCCTCAGTTATTTAAATACATACAGCCTCAGTTATTTAAATACATACAGCCTCAGTTATTTAAATACATACAGCCTCAGTTATTTAAATACATTCAGCCTCAGTTATTTAAATACATACAGCCTCAGTTATTTAAATACATCCAGCCTCAGTTATTTAAATACACCAAACCTTAAAAATTTAAATACATCCAGCATCAGTTATTTAAATACATCCAGCATCAGTATCTGTAATGTTTTCCATGGCTAAAGCATAAAGAAACAAGCATTGATTATTCTGTGTTTGGGAGCAGAATCAGACAGAATCAAGTTAACCAGTGTAGCGCTGTTTATTACTCTGACCACCTCGATTAACCAAAACAACACAACCAATCAAAAGGGAACATTGAACAGTAGCAGCACACTACACAACCAAACGATACAGGGAGCTCTAAGGAACAAAAATAAGGGGGGGTCAGAGGTTACAGGCTAAAACAGTCCACCAGGTGCTTGGCGTTCCACGGCCCTGCCTGGTTGAACAGGAACTGCTGGTTGACCACATGCTTGGCTCTTTGGTAGGGCTGAGCCTCCATCTGAATACATGATTTAAATATACATTAAGGATCAGTTACCACAGCTTCCACCTTCAGTTCACTCAGGTATTTTTCTTATTTTTCATCCTCAATTCAAGCGCCATTACTTTTATTCAAATACAACATGAAATTCCATTAAAGATCATAGTTTGAAAAAATGTGTGTGTAGTATTTAGTGGCATCTAGCGGAACGGACTTGGCCGAAATATAATATAATAAGTCTGTTTTATTTAATGTATAATCCCATGAAAATAAGAGTCCTGTTTCTGCTACCTTAGAGAGAGCCCTTCATATCTACATAGGGTGCAGGTCCGCCTCCAACCGCTCTAGAGAAGGCCTTTATAATTCTATCAACTTTCAAAAACGTGAATTACAACGCAGATGTAGAGTGTAGAGGCTTAGAGGTGAGGAGGGTGTCAGGAGTGTTATCCCCATGGTAATGACCCATTTGTGATACGTGTTCTGTACCGCCTGGGAGCGTTTTCATCAGCCATCTTGTATATTAAGTGCACCGCACACTGTGGCGTTATACTAGAAGTGTCCGAGAAGCCTAACCCTCTCTCGGACGCGGGCATCAAAATCGACTGCTGGCCAGACGGAGCTCCGCACATCCACACACACCAGGGCGTTTTACTACGAGGGTCCGAGAGCCGAACCTCTCAGACACGCCTCACATAGGCCTGGTGAATAAATACAGCCTTGAGAATAAATAATGCCATTCCCCAAAATATTTCATATATCCTGTAAGGATTCAAGTATAGAGGTTACGTTTTTAATCCAAGTATAAAATAGTGTAGCAAGTGGTAGTTTGCCGATGAGGGGGATTAGGATAAGTGGGTGTGGGTGTGCAATCTTCATTACTATCATGTTGTTTTGGGGCGTTTCCCTGTTGGACAGCTAAAGACGGCTATGAGAAGGCCGAGTGGAGCTGTGTGCACCGCTGCCTTCATGGGCGTGTTCATTACCTTGACGTCGTGGTACGTGGGCGGCTCCAGGAGGCGGGTTTCGCCCGTGCGGCGCACCACACGCACAAAGTAGCTGTACAGAGCTCTCTTACACAGCCTGCTGGAGAAACTGGGCCCGCTCAGCGCCGGAGAGCTGAAACACACAAATGTGATCTAAGTGATTTAGCACTCTTAGGCCTCCTTCACACTGCAAGCAAAAGTGATCCGATTTTTTCGTAACAGTGTGAACAGCAAACATCAAATCAAATCCGATCTTTTCAATTCTTATTTGGTCCTAAATCACATACAGTTCTGTTTTTTGTGACCTCAGTCTGTACAGTCATTTCTCAATTCCTGTGATACGTATCGACATTCTTCACAAATCTGCGCTGGGCGGAAAATAAATTGGAGCAATCAATCCTAATGGAGCACTAAGGCTGGCAGTGTGAGCGAAGACCCGCTTATCAAACGGTAAGGAACTCTGGAACACAGACTTCTTTAACATGTATTGATGATGAATGCTATGACATCACTACTGTTCCTCACCGCAGATGAATGCTATGACATCACTACCGTTCCTCACCGCAGATGAATGCTATGACATCACTACTGTTCCTCACACGATGAATGCTATGACATCACTACTGTTCCTCACACGATGAATGCTATGACATCACTACTGTTCCTCACAGCAGATGAATGCTATGACATCACTACTGTTCCTCACACGATGAATGCTATGACATCACTACTGTTCCTCACACGATGAATGCTATGACATCACTACTGTTCCTCACAGCAGATGAATGCTATGACATCACTACTGTTCCTCACACGATGAATGCTATGACATCACTAACGTTCCTCACAGCAGATGGATGCCATGACCTCACTACTGTTAGGGTTAGTCCTCATAGTTGATTGCCATAACAGGACTCACCCATCAACGATGTAGCCACTGGCTCCATCCAGCACCTCTACCTCCTGGTCCCCAACACACCAGTTGAGGCTGAGGTTCTGCTCAGGCGACAGGGTGACGACGGGCGCCACGCGCTCACCACACTGGACCAGGACGTCCTGCCTCCTGTAGGGCGCGGCCAGCTGCTGCTGCCAGTCCTCTCCTAGGTGCCTGTTGATGACGTTAGAGACCTCCTCCTCTGAGTGGACCTTGCTCCCTGCAACGCAAGACGGCCCTGAGCAACATCTCCACAGCATGCTGCAGTGTTTTGTATAAAAGCATGTGTAAATGTTTATACAATTATTGGAATGCAGGAAGTAGGCAGTTTATTTGTAAAGGTTTGTTAGAGATATGCATTAGTTTTCTCACTTCGCTACTCCCGATTTTTTATATAGCTTAAGCAACATTTTAACCAGTAAGACGACATTCCTCTTAATTCATCATCATTCTATGTACGGGATCTAAATTCTCACTCTTTCATAGCAGGCCCCTCCCCTTTAACTCTCAACCAATCAGGACCGTTTGCATTAACAGGAGTACAATTGCGCGCCAACGCGCATATACACATCTCTCATTCAAACGTGTCAAACGCCCACCATTATTCACCAAATTCCTCACTGCAAGCATGTCTGATTTGATTCCTTTTCTCGAGTTGCCCAATACGTTGGAGAACCATGACCTGGCTTCAGCTTCCTGTTCCCACGCTTAGGAGCTCCCCCATCACAACGCTAAACCCTAAACCCTCACCAACATGGCAGTTAAGGCCCAACCCATAGCCAGGGCTCCAGCATTAACAACTGCTGGCCTCATCGTCAACACCAACGCTTCCTCCCTGTGATTCAGCAGAGGAAACCCTTCACCGTCACCGTGCAGACAAAATGTAAATGTACTGCATTTATATAGCGCTTTTTTTTTTTTAACCTAGTGGCCACCCAAAGCGCTTTACATTGCCTACATTCACCCATTCACACACACATTCACACACCGACGGCGGTGTCAGCCGTGCAAGACGCCAAAGGGAAGAAAATCTCTTTGGTTCGAGCCTGGTTTTCCCAGTCTCTCGTGTGGTACTTTCAGCTGTGAGAGGGCTGCCTCTGGCCAGGCTACTACTTCCAGTCAACAACAGCTCTCCCATCAACACGATGCAGTCCCTAATCGGTCCCATTCAGCCCTTCCACTCCTGGCTGGAGGCGCGGGAATCCTGGGAGCGTAGGTCTTTAAATCAACATCCCACCTATCTTCCCCATCCCCACTCATCAGAGGCTAATCTCAACACCCCCAAACACTACCCTATCTCTCGAGAGTCCCCACTCCACCTTCTGGTAGGTTCCAACACTCTCCAAGCCCCACACTTCTCCCAAAGGCTGTTGCATTAGGGTGAAGATGTCACTCAGGCTCTAATTCTGCCGCCACTATGTTTGTAAAACTGCCAAAGACAAAAAATACAAAGACTGTGTGTGTGCGTGTGCGTGTGTGCTCACCTAGCACCATGCTGGTGATGTAGATGGGCTGGGTGAAGTGGCTCAGCAGCGCCCCCTGCACCCCGGTGGCCGCCCAGCGGCACAGCTTGTCGCTGGCCGACACGCAGCACACCCGGGCCCCCCAGATGCTGGGGTCCAGCATGGGGGCGGGGATCTGCAGCCCCATGGCGTGGTACTGCAGCGTGGTGGTGCTGTGGCTGCTGCCCACCGAGCGCCTCCTGTGGGGAGAACAACGCTGCTTTAAGGCCGGTCCACACTAGGGCTGTCAACGGATATTCTAAATTCGAATATATATTCGAATAGTTTTTAAAAACAGACATTCGACGGTGAAAATGAATATTCGAATGTGGAAAAACACACCCGCGACCTGTCTGCTTTGCGAGTGATTTGTTTCAATCACTGAATGAAGCCTGCCATATTTGGGACAAGAGTCGGGACCTTAAATTGCTTGCACAAAACTCTTGATCAGTACTCAGCATTTGTTTATTGCTGTTGTTTATTTATACCAGTATGCGCAGAGAGAGTGAGGGGGAGCGAGAGAGAGAAAAAGAGAGCGAGAGCGAGGTCTGCGGTCTTGGCCATTAGTTAATTTACTTATTTTTGTGTAGGTAATATGTTGTCAAATATGTTTAAACTTAAATAAACGACCTATACAAGTAGTTATGTCTCTTAGTTTGTCCTGTTATTGACGTAATGCGCGTCATTGACATAATGCGCAAATATAGATATTCGAATAGTTCGAATATATGTGGTTTTTTTAGAGGGAATATTCGAACGTCATTTATGAGCAATTTTGACAGCCCTAGTCCACATGCATACAGACCCTTTGGTAAAGAAGTATTTTCTTTGGGTTTTGGACGTCCGTCCACACAGATGTGGACGTGGAACAGACCACTTGGAGCGTGGTGATATGACCTCATCCTGCCCATGGCAGTGGTTCTGAGTTTGTGAATGAAGGTTCTTCCAGGGGTTTGACTGACCTGCAGGACTAGGTCTGTAGCGGACACTTTGGACATGCCAGTACGGAACTGGGTTACGGAAGAAAGTTCAAGGTACAGGCGCCATAGATGCATGGGCTGAATCTGACCGTAACATTACACGAGAACCAAACTTTTAAATGAAGGATGTATAACAAAGAAATATTCCCGCTCCGCGATCAAGCGATCTACAGCCCCAGCAGTGTTTCCCATACATAGACCAATGTGTGGCGGGGCGCCACAGAATCAACATCGAGCGCCACGAATTGATTCCGGGGTTGTTTTTTTCAACGCGATTTGGAAATATAAATATCGTTCCGTTCATTCATCTCCGCATAGCACTCTTTCTCCCTGTCATTCTCGTTCACACACACACACAGAGCGAGAGAGAAGCGCGAGAAGCGCGCACACTTGCCAGTGGGGTTACACTTATAAAAGACCCGCACTCGCCCGACGTTTTCAACCAACCCAACTGCAAC
>OMKX01114567.1:5867-17028 GCA_900302425.1 Brosme brosme | reverse complement strand
CACCTGAGACCACTCTGCCATGAGAGACCCTACCAGGAGCACAAGGCTCCAGACAACACAGCCCTCAGGTTCACAGGGACACGCAAACCTCTCCACCACGATAAGGTGACGGTTCCAGGAGAGGGACATATGATATGTTTTACCTATTTCGGCCATAAGCGGTCATATTGACCGCACATCATTTCGCGGGGTAAAGCCAGAGTCTATGATGTACTACAACAACTTGTACAGTAATAAGTGAATCTACTCTATATCTGTCTAGATGCGCTCAAAAGATATTTCCAGACGCCCCTAACAGCTGCTGGAGAGGGGCCTTCTGATGCAACATCCACACCACTCTCTGAAGCACGTAAGTTTAGCCAATTGTTTGTGGTCTCTTACGCACTGCTATGTTGTTGTTGTTGTTATGATGATTATTATTATCATTGTTGTTGTTGTTGTGACTAAAAGGTACAAGCTTGTTAGCAATTACAGTAAATTTAGGTTTTAGGCAAATAAAATAAAGTTTATTTGTATATCAAACCTTAATTAATTTATTAAATGAAGTAGAATGACACAACAAACTTAACAGTATGGATGTACTCTATGTTTGAATACAGCTACAAGTCAGGCGTCATGCGGCAGCAGCACTACCACATCAACGACACCACCCACCTCTGAAAGTCAGCTTGAAGCAGGTGAGTTATGTAATTACATCTTACAGCTGCAGTCACATCACTGAACAATACTATGGTTATTCATAATTTATGCTTCAGATGTGTTTATTGCCTGATGTGCTGTTATTTGTAAATCACTGTGTGACCTTACTGAAGGATTAATATCTATATTTGCATGTGTGTTTGATTTGCTTGCAGGTGAAGGAACAAGCACAGCATGCACTGTTCAACAGCCTGATGACACCCAGTCAACACATCCTGAAGGACACAAGGCAGCACCTTTGGACCCTGCTGACTGGCCCTCCCTGTCTGATACGGTGAGGGTGGAGTTAGTCAGCAGAGGGCCATATCAGCTAACATCAGACTTTGAATTTCGAAAAAGAGAAGATGGGAGAAGTTGCCATCACCACTACTTCTACAGACAGTTAATCAATGGAGAAAGGATTAAGAGAAGCTGGGTGGTATATTCCATCAAAAACAACAGTTTATACTGCTTCTGTTGCAAGCTGTTCTCACAGAAAACATACAAACTGAACAGTGATGGACTCAATGACTGGAAAAATTGCGGCGACATACTAAAAAGTCATGAGAACAGTCCGGATCATTGCAAACACATGACCTCATGGAAAGAACTTGAGATTCGTCTTGACAAGGGCCAAACAATAGATAGAGCTGAAATGGCACTAATAGAGGCTGGAAGGAGGAGGTGGCGTGATGTCCTGACCAGGTTGGTGGCCATCATACAGTCATTGGCAGAGCGAAATATTGCTCTCAGGGGAACCACAGACACACTTCATGAACCAAATAATGGCAACTTCCTAAAAGAAGCAGAGCTCATGGCCAAATTTGATCCAAATTTGATCGCGCGGGGTAATCTCGCCTAGGGCACCAAATGGGCTAGAGCCGGCCCTGCGTGTACCTTTTGATAGTACGTCAACATCGCCGCCATAACGGAGAGGCCTGGCCTGTAAAGAAGTAAATGAGTGAGCTGCGGTTTTTCCTGTATGAATACCACGAGATCGTAAACAGTTTTCAACCGTTTTCAATGAGTCGTTTAAATTGAAGGGTATTTGAGCTACATCGAGTAAAAAAACAAAACAATGTATATAAAATATATATACATGATTTAATATTAATTTAAAAAAGACTAATTGAAATCCGATGAGAAATGTAAACGTTATGAGGCTTTTTATCCAGAAAACCCGCAGCTCCACTTTATTTGTAGTCTTGGCCTCTCCAATATGGTGGCGACGTTGACGTATCGCAGCAACGTGTCGAAGCAGTCAATTAAACGTCTATGTATACATGTCTATGGCCAACAGATTGTACAGTGTGGCTTGTTCCCTTGGGCATATCATCGTAATGCAGCGGTCTTCAACCTGCGAGTCGCGTGCAACTGGTGGGTCAAGGAATCGGACCATGTGGATCGCTGGGTGTTTTTTTGTTGTCATTAACAAGTCATCTCTAAAGGTAACTCCGTGCCCGTTAGCTATGGGTATGCTTACATGTGTTAGGACGTGAATGCGAAAATGATGTGTACGCACCTCTTCAGCCTTTCACAGACCTTCGAAAATGCGTGGATGCGCAGTCCTCTTCCCGGAGCTTAGCAGCGCGTCTCTGCGACTTTAGACCCAGCCTCAAGACACCAGAAAAAGATGAATATAGTGTATTTTGAGAAGCACGTTTCGATGCTTTTCACAGCTAAATATACAAAGTAACAGTGGCCCTATTCCATATTTGCGGTCAGTTCATGTAGTTTGTGTACATTTTTGGTTGGAAAACACTATTCTGCCCCCTGGTGTATGCTTGGAGGGCAATAATTCAAGATAACCGTTTATCGTATTTGAATGGTATTGTATCGTCATGAATAGAGTTTCGTCCTTTCGTTATACTGTTTTATAGTCTTAATTGCAATGAGAAGATACGCCCTAAAAATGATCAACTATGAGGTTTGAAACGTCAGTGAGAAAGGAAAACTAGTTTGAGTCTGATACCAACTTCATTTTTCCATATACTTCAAAGTAATGACCCTCAGACTGATGAATGGTATTTGAATTCACAAGCATGTTGTGATATTGGCCGATTTCATTTAAAACTAGGGTTTGGCCAAATAATCGCCCAGCCTCACATTAAAATAGCATGTGGGGCACCCCTAAAGATCTAAGCGCGCCTGGAAGGAGAAGTTTAAACCAGGCATGATAGTTGTAGTCGGTCTGCCTTTGAACATGTAAAGTAAACACGAGCCTGCAGGACACGAGACACATGGACATATTCTTGTGCCCCGGGCCTCAGACGTCTTAACAGGCCCAAGCACACAAGAGCGTCTGTAGCCATGAGGACTTCAACCTGTTTATTGATAACCATATACTTTGAAACACTGAAAACATGTCTTAAAGAACACTTGAAGGCAAGCCGCTGCTGCTTTGAACGTTCCAGCTGGTGCCACCAAACCCACACAGCTACTTGTTCAGTTCTACTTTACATTGTTAATGTTGTGGACAGAGACCGAGAGAATCGCACGTCTCGAATATTTAGGGGTCGTACAAAAATCACAAGACCTGTAGTGAAGGCATCGCAACCAATGGAATAGGCCGGCCCTCCTGGACTACACTCATTGGCCTATCAGAAAGAGACCAACACTGATTGGCCTATCAGTAAGAGAACTCAACACTGGTTGGCCTATCAGAAAGAGACCTCAATACTGGTCGGCCTATCAGTAAGAGACCTCAACACTGATTGGCCTGTCAGAAAGAGACCTCAATACCAGTTGGTCTATCAGAAAGAGACCTCAATACCAGTTGGCCTATCAGTGAGAGACCTCAACACTGGTTGGCCTGTCAGAAAGCGAGTGGATCAGCAATCCCTGCTGTCTATTTGCTACCGTCTGAATGCGATCTGTATTTACATCTAGGTGGTTTTCTATCATCATTGTTTATTTATGAAATGTATCTGTTAAATTGAGACGAGTGAGAACTCCATTTGTATGAGAATGATGCTGGTACTTTACCAGCCTTTGGTCATGACTATAAACTGAACGAATGCGGACTCGGTTTACTGAACGAAACTGAACGATACCCACATCTTAAAAAATGGTGTCATGAAATAAAACCGTGAACTTATGAACACATGCTCTGCTAAAGCTCTAAAGGCTCTTCTCAGCTCTGAAGGTGGAGCTGAGAAGGTTTGAGGTCAATGTGCTCCAGAGGGGTCATAGTTCCGTCTCATGGACTATGAGCGCATCTCAGGAATGAAACAAGAGGGAACGAAAGTCAAACGGAGGACTGGACGTTGAAGTGTGTCTCCAGACCTGACCAAACAGGGGGGGGTCCGGTTGGGGTCAAGGTCCGACCTTCACTACTGCTCAACAAAGCAAACAGAAATGAGGGTCTGGAAGAGAGAGCTACGGTCTCTTATTCTGTAGACGACAGGACTCACTCTGGAGCATGATCAACAATAAATAACTCCAATGTTTCATGGACTCATCAACCTGTATGGTTGATCATTCGATTGATCATACCTAGTATCACCATCTGCTACCAACATTAGGAGAAATCAGAACTGGGCGTTTGACTCGATACTATTTGATAAAAAAAGTACTTTGCTACACTGATGATACTGTCCTATATTTGAGAGGTTGTTACTCAGCTGATGAGAAACCTTCTAGTCACACAGGTGATTCTACAGCTCATCCAGCCGTCTCATGAAGCAGAAATGTACATTTGAGTGATTGTGATGCCGTCTCTGTGGGTGCTCATGACTTTGCAGCCATGATATTGTTTGCACTATTGGGGCCAGTATTCATATGATAAATCCTGTACAGTCTGGTTTATCTTGGACGTGTGTTGCATCCCAGAAGCAAGGTGGTGGTTTCAGATCCAATCTGTGGACATAACTGCCATGAACACCACCCCCTATGTGCATTTATTGGAGTGGTTCAGTATCTGATCCACTGACTGGAAGATGTGTGGTCTCCATTGTGATTAAGTTAATCTCAGGTTGTCATGTTGTCCCCCCAGACCCACACAGAACAATATTTAGGTCCACAAGACGCTGCTAGGAGCTGCTCCCAGAAGGAGCTTCTCTTAGATTGCTGCGAGAAATCACATGCATGTTTCAAAATGGTTTGATGCAACTTGCAGGGCGTCGCAACGGAACGCCTGGGTTTCCCTTTCAGAGGGTTAGTCTGTCCTTAACAAGGGTCTAAGACACAGATTAGCCATGCCCCTGGAAGCCACGCCCCTGGAAGCCATGCCCCTGGAAGCTACGCTCCTGCTAGCCGCCTAGAGGCCACACTGGGACTGTTGCCGGTGGCGACGGACACTACACATCTGGCTGAAGGACTGTCCGCAGCGTGCACAGCTGTAGGGCTTCTCCTGCGTATGTACGGTGCGGTGCCTCTTCAGGTGGCTGGAGGAGATGAAGCTCTTCCCACACAGTGAGCAGCGGTAGCGGCGCTCACCGGAGTGGATGAGCAGGTGGACCCGCAGGTTGTTGGGCTGAGCAAAGCCCTTCCCGCAGTGGGGGCAGCTGAACGGCCGCTCCCCCGCATGCACGCGCCGATGCAACTCCAGTGCCGGGGAGCTCGGGAACACCCGGCCGCACACCCCGCACACCATCGGTTCTTTGGCCACGCCTCCCCCGTACGGCCGCGTCTGGTTGGGCGAGGTGGCTGAGGGAGGGGTGGAGGGAGGGGCTGCGGCTCCGGCGGCGGCCAGGTCGAAGGAGGCGGCGAAGGCGGCCATATCGTGCGCCGCGGCGCCGGGGAAGACCATGGTGGGGGGGCCGTCCAGACAGTCTGCTCCCCCGGCCTGGCCCACGAAGGACGCTGCTGGGTGGCTGGTCTCGGAGTTCCCCAGGCCCAGCTGAGCCACTGCAAAAGCAGCTCCCAGATGGCTGACCCTCTCCTGCATCCAGGCCAGGTCCAGGCCCAGGCTGAGGCGCTCGGGGCTGGGCGGGGCCGCCACGCCCGCATCCGTCAGCTGGTCGGACTCCGCCTCTGGTCCACCCCCCGCCTCCGGCTTCATGACCAGGTCGGGGGCTCCACCCCCATCCAAGACTCCCTCTCCGGTGCCCGCCACAGTGCTGGCGGTGGTCCTGGGGGGCTTCCGCCGGGCCCTGCAGGTCAGGTCCATGGTGTCCCCGGCAAGGCCGGCGGGGCCGGTGGAGCAGCCGGCCGGGGGCTCCAGAGGGCCGGGGTCCTCGGCCGACTGCAGCACTACAGGACCAGGAAGAAGAGACGGGTCAGGATCAGACTCACATACACAACAACACAAGCTTCATCATCACGGACACCTTCAATGGCGGCTTCTCCAGGGAAGACTTTAGTGAGGAGGGTTTCTGTTCTCCAGGATGAGCTAAGTGCACCGTCCTATGGACGCCAGGTGATGGGGATTCTAAGGAGCCTGTAACCAGACCGTCTTGCTCCTTGCACGTGACATAACATACAATTGTATTTATTGTCCTCCAAATCTTCTTCACTTTGAGCTTGTGTTTGACTTACGGCTGCTTTCTTGACCAGGTCATCTTCAGAAATGATGTTTTGAATCTCATGGAGACCACCCTGGTTACATAAAGGTCTAATAAATATAGTTTAGACTATATGCGAAGAAGGGAGCACCCACCTGTGGAGAGACCGCGCTCTGAGCGGATGTTCAACTCCACCTTGAGGTCCAGGTTACAATCGGCCTTCTCAGCGGCTTCCTTCTTCACCAGGGGCTCCACCGCCCCCTCCTCCTGTGGAATAAAGCCAGGAACAGCCTCTACAACAGCCTCAACAACAGCCCCAACGACAGGTGTGTGTGGGGTCTGGAATACAGAATACAATCACTAAATCCCCATATCTCTTACTCGGCGCAATAACTTACTTCCTGGTCATGCACACAATATTATATAACGAACCACACCGATATAGTCCCTCGAAACTCTGCTTGCACTAAAAATATTTTACCTTACATACCTGCAAGCTGATTGGCTCATTGCCGGCTAGTGACGCCTAGCAACCAAAAAGGAAATGATAACAAAAAAGTCCAACCTCCCTCGTTCCCAGGCGCTGTGATCTCATCAGAGAACCAAAGATTCTCTTCTATAACGGATAAAGTCGAACTAATGAACCCAAATAGCTTATCACAGGAGCCTATCGACAAACCGCCTCACCAACAGGTTCAACAACAGCCTCTACAACAGGTTCAACAATCCATCTACAACAGCCTCTACAACAGGTTCAACGACAGCCTCTATAACAGGTTCAACAACAGCCTCTACAACAGGTTCAACAATCCATCAACAACAGCCTCTACAACAGGTTCAACGACAGCCTCTATAACAGGTTCAACAACAGCCTGAAAACTGTCGTGAACAGTAGGTTTGTTAACGTGGTAACACAAGTATATACCATTCTGGAGGTGGCTGTGCTACTCCAATGCAATAGCATACCCCCCCATGGTGAACCAGTGACGTCAGATAGGAGGCTGAGCATGACTAATCGATCAAAGATAGATTACAATCTAACATCACTACAACCACAGCTTTAACAACAGCCTCAACAATTTCATAAGATACTTTCTTTGACCCATCCTAACTTGGTAGGGTCACACAGTGTATCCAATGTGTAACCAACTCCAGTTGTAATGCCCTTGCCTTGCTTATGGGCAGCGTGGGAGGGTTATCTTGCATGTTTGGTGGTGTGGGGGAGACGGAGCACCTGGAGGGACATGCAATCTCCACACAGAAGGCGTGAGTGGAAAGACTTGGAGCCCAGTACCTCCTTCTGGGGCAGAGATGGACCCCGGCCCTCCTGCTGGGAGGCTGCAGGGCTGCACCCATATCCAACCACAGGGTCAACAATAGTTGAGAG
This sequence comes from Brosme brosme, assembly GCA_900302425.1. Lineage (NCBI taxonomy): Eukaryota > Metazoa > Chordata > Actinopteri > Gadiformes > Lotidae > Brosme > Brosme brosme. The sequence goes on along the minus strand of OMKX01114567.1, from coordinate 9,519 downwards.
TGAAATATTAAATATTTCCAATGACAAACAACAGCATTTACCTGTGACAGGTCATGAGGTGTGTCTTCAATGGCCATGTGACCTGTGACCAGGGGCACATCACAGGTCATGTGATCTTCTGGTTCTGAAACAAGCAAAGATTATACTAATAATGGGTAGATGTTTATTGACCATTTATTGACCATTTACAAAAACGGGGTATCTAGCATTCTATCTATAGGATACCAGTATGAGGCCTATTTATATTTATCAGTATTATATACACTAATCTATTCTGTCTGTCGACCAGAATGTTTTAATGATTCCATTAGAGACTTTCTTAATGGATAAGGACGTAATTGAATGCTATTTCATTTCAAAACACTTGAACACAGATATTAAGTTCGTAAGTGTCGTTACAGTTCAATGAGAGAACTCGTGTTATAGCGTGTAGCTGAACATTGTTATTACACACTATTCACAGTGCGGCGAGGGTCGTCACGTCAGAACATGGATGCTGAGATTCATATCGATCTGCATGTTGTGAAAACCATCGCATAATTACAATCTCTCCATATTATTAGTTTCATAGGCCTATGTATCGTCTGTTGACCAAAAGGTTCCTGATCGACTCATCCTTACCTTCGGGGGGCCTAAACTGGACGTTGTGCAGATCATCAGCTCGCTGGTTCCGTCTCCTCATCTTCCGCTCGTAGGTCCGCATCTTCACGTCCATGTCCCGTAGTTTCCGTCGCAGCGCGTCGTTTTCCTTCTCGCTCTTTTCTCGCTCCCGGTCCATCTGGGAGCGCAGGGCGGCGTATCCGTCATCCACCAGTTTGCAGATCTCCACCACGGCAGAGTTGGCCAGCATCTCTATGATGGAAGCGATCTGCGCTTGAAAGCCAACACAGTCCGCCATCATCGCCATCTCCTCTGTCCCGCAGACCAGCCGCACGCAAATGAGCAGGAATTAAAAGGACGACGCCGAACACAACCGGTGTGGTTCACCACGTTGGGCTCCTTGCATGCAAGGACTCCCGTGTTACATATCAACAGAAAAACACATATTTCCTATTGTTAAGATGTTGTGGCTCGTCTGGGTGCCCGTCGCTTGGCGATGACGTCAGTTTGTTGTCCTGCATTCTGATTTACTGACGTCATTAGGATATGTGCGTGTCCTTTGGAAATCACAGGAAAAACTTAATAGAATAAAATTGTAATAATAAATAACCTAATTAAAATGCCAGACTCGACAATGTTTTATTAAAAAGTTTTATTTTAAAACATTTATTTTTGTATAACCCTTGATAATAGTATATTTTGAAATATATAAGTTATAGAAAAACCGCGCACTAATGTATAAATTATATATATTTTTTACAAACGGCCCTTTGTAGGCAAGTTAAAAACAAAGTTATTCTTGGCGTCCCTGATGCTAGAGCGCTGCGGTGCCTCGCTGTGGGTCCTTCCTGACGTGCAGGGCCTGGTGCCGCACCATGTTCCCCAGGAGGGAGAAGCGCTTCCCGCACTGCGAGCAGCCGTAGGGCCGCTCGCCCGTGTGCACGGCCTGGTGCACCTTCAGGCTGCACGCCTGCGAGAAGCGCTTCCCGCACACACTGCAGCTGAAGGGCCGCTCCCCCGTGTGGACGCTCATGTGGCGCTTGATGTGGCTGGACTGGGAGAAGTGTTTACCGCACACGCCGCAGCAGAACGGCTGCTCCGCGGCCGGGGGGTGGAGTCGCTGGGCGTGGAGCTGCTGCAGGTGGAGGAAGGGTTGGCGGAGCAGTGCCGGGTGGGGGCGTGGGGGGGCCGCCAGCCCACCGGAGAACTGACCCCTAGCACACGGCGGGGGGTCCCGATGACCCCGCCCATCTGACGCAGCGGTCAGAGGGTCCCTCGCTGCGGCGACGGAGGAGGAGGTCAGGAAGGAGAAGGAGGAGGCCAGACGCTCTTCCGCCCCGCCCTCCCAGAGTCCAGGAGCGCTCAGCGCCTGCGCCACGTCAGGTGAGGAAAACAAGTCATGGAACGAGTCCAAGGAAGGACTCTCCTCCTCAGTGGGCGTCTCCACGCCAGCAGCGTCTTCGTCAACGCATGGCGAGGAGGACGCCCACTCAGACCGTGACGCGTGGGAGCTTCCGGGGTCAGAGGTCAGAAACTCAACCCCCGGCTGGACGTGGCACCCTCCATCGCCGCCAGCCCCAGCGCTTTCAGGGGCTAGCGAAGGACACTCGACCACCACTAAAGAAAGAGAAAGAGAGGGCGAGACACAGAGAGAGGGCGAGACACACAGAGAGAGAGAGAGAGAGAGAGAGAGAGAGAGCGAGAGAGTTAAAGGGGTCCTATTGTACATCTTTTATTGTCATTGCTAATTATTCAAAATAGGGCTGTCAAAAATTAATCCAGAAACATTAAAGAGTTAATTCCTGTTTAACAAAAATTAACGCACTTCCAGATTTTGGTCATGAGCCGGCGCGGAGCAAAAATGACATCCTCACATCTTCCTACAGTGATGTTGCGTGTGACTCGTGCTACATTCACCCCTTAACTATTTATAACCCCTCATTGGAAGGACATTAACCTTGTCTAACTAGTGGTGAGGTAACTAGAGCCCCCCTGTGGAATAGGGGAATCATTAAAAGGCTTATCTAGACCATAGGTCACAGTAGTGTTAAATGAGGTGTAGTTCAGCATATTCTACCAGGGTTTCAATGCTTTTCAATGCTCTACTAATCTGCCACAATACTTTTATGTCTTTTGTATTGAAATATCTCCATTTGGGGGCTTTTCCCAGCCTTTTTTTTTTTTTTTTAAGATTTATTTTTGCAGTTTTATGCTTTTTATTATAGAGAGAGTCAGAGAGGAAGGTATGGGAGACAGAGGGGAAGACTTGCAGCAAAGGACCGCGGGCAGGAATCGAACCCGGGTCGCTGCGGGAAGGATTAAGCCTTAGGTACGCGCTCTACCCGGTGAGCCACGGGGGCGCCCCTTCCCAGCCATTTTTGATATTGGGGTTAATCACTGATTAATCAAAGCATGTCATCTGATTACATATTTAAATCAATTGAAAGCCCAACTTCAAAACAATGATTCTGCAATGTATAGTAAAACAACGTCCGTGCATCGTCTGAGGTGTGATATCCAGCCCTGAACTCATCTTTCGGACCTCTCCCTCCTTGCTGATTGGTGCTTCGGGAGGCGGTACGCGATGCAACAATGTTTGAAACAGTTTTCAATTTATACATCAGTGCAACCTATGCAAAATGGGTTGCACTGTCATTACATCAAATGTACACTAGAGGGGGATTTATCACGCAACTTCACTACTGATCTAGTCTAGGTCCAGGTCTGGTTAGAGGTACTGGTCTAGACTAGTCTGGTACTGGTCTGGTTAGAGATGCTGGTCTAGTCTAGTCTGGGTCCAGGTCTTGTTAGAGGTACTGGTCTAGTCTGGGTCCAGGTCTGGTTAGAGGTACTGGTCTAGACTAGTCTAGTATTTGTCTGGTTAAAGGTACTGGTCTAGTCCGGGTACAGGTCTGGTACGTACTGCCACTAGCAGGGAACTCCCGTTGGCGTTCTCCCATGATGCACCCTGTCAGCTCCTCTTCCAGCTGCTCTGCCTTGATCACCACCACAGGCTTCTAAGCGAGAGAGAGAGAGAGAGAGAGAGAGAGAG
>OMKX01114554.1:0-13353 GCA_900302425.1 Brosme brosme | reverse complement strand
TGTGTGGTTGGCTGATTGATGATGGTGTGTTTGTGTGTGTGTGTCTGTATGTGATTGATGATTTTGTTCATGTGATTGTGTCGTGTGTGTGATTTAAGATTGAGTGTGTGTGTAATTTTGTGTGTGTGAGGAATCTATTAGGCAACGACTAAAAGCTTGACATATTTGGAAATAGTGGTTGGTACATTTTGTGTTAAAACCTTTCAGCAATCTGTACCAATTTTTCTAGCAACTGACAATAACCGTATTCATCGACTAATGATACACCAAGGATGGTGCAACTTTAACTGATATGGATTGAATATGCTACACAAGTGTATTAAGTGTTTAAGTGAATTTTTGATCCACTTAACTCAATAGGTATTGAGGTGAATAACAATTATTTTTTTAATTCATGAGCCTTAAAGGTACATATTAAATGTGTCAAGGTCGTCACAGATGACTTTACATTACTGCGTTCACTGTGGTTTGTATCTATGACTGCTGACCGGTTTCCTTCTGTCCACAGGCTGTGGATCTGGAATCGCACCGCATGGGGCCTAGGGGAGCTTCTTAAGGATGACACGGACACACCCTCCTGATATACTGGTATCCACTCTATATCAGGACATCATACCCTCCAACCCCATCACTGGGCGCTCCATTTCTCTCCGTTCTCCCCAGCAATGTGACCTACAAATGATTGACAAACCAGAAATCATTAACAAGAGGCACTGCCGCAGCTTTGACTTTATCGAGTCCCTTGATGACCCAAAGTGCGTCTCTTCCTCCATGGAGTATCCCTACCCGACGGCAGGGCACCAGACGCCGGGCAAGGATGTCACGTGGAACGGCCTGGACCAGCCGGGCCACCTCCGCTTCTCCTCCCCCGACCTGTTCAACGCCAGACAGACCCAGCAGCACGTCAGCCAGGACGCCACCAGCCACCTCACCTGGTCCGGGTCCAAGAAGAAGACCCGGTCTAAAAGTGCCCCTCGCTTGAAGCCCACCCTCAAGCCAGTGCCCATCTCTGTATCCCCGCCGGGAGCCAGGAAGAGGCGGGACATTCCTCGCGCGGTTTCAGACCCGGTGAGGACGGTGGATTCTCACCGCGAGTCGTATTCCTCCAACCGGGCCTATCTGAATGACGTTCACCCCATCAAGCTGCAGCCTCACTCGCCCCTCTACGTCTCGGACTGTTTCCAGGAGCAGAAACCAGATAACCCCGCCAATACTCCCCATGTCAGGTGCCGCGTGGACATTAAGCCGGACGCGGCTGTCCTCCAGCACGCAGCCTGGCAGGTGCCCAGTGTGGGGCCTGAGCAGCCCTATCAGAGGTATTCCCACTCCAGCAGTAGCAGAGGCTTGTATGTGCCCCGCCAATACGCCTCCTCGCCAACGCCCACTCCTAGTGAGTGTTACAGCGGAGATTTCAGACCAGGATTCCACCCTTTTACCACCAGCGTGTCCCCTATCCCATACCAGCATCTAGACCCGCACAGAATGCAGTCCCCGACATTACCGTACCTAAGTAGAGAGCAACGAACGTACTCCAACCCTAACATACCCACTAAGTTTTTCTACACCGAGGACCCCGTCAGATACCCGATCCATCCGTATGCCAGACCGTACTTCCAGGATGACCAAGCGAGTCTTACCAGCCACGGCAGCACCATGACCAGTCAGTACGACCCACGGACTCGCCTGGCCCACACCCTCCCAGTCAGGCCCTACTACCCAGAACATCCTGCTCTCAGGGAGCCCATGCAGACGCTCTACGGCAGACCCTACTCCACCAGTGAGGCGGGATCCTACTTTTCCCAAACACCCCTATCTAGACATTACCAGGAGGACGATCACAGGGGTCCATATCACTTGAACGGCTCCAGGGTTATGTACTCAAAACCGTTCAGCCCCCCCGCCGAACAATACCTCCCAACAAGGCCATACTACACAGAGGGCCGACGGCAACCGCGGATCCCCCAGTCTTACTCCGATGACGTGTATCGCTCCAGTATATCTTCTTACTCCAACCAGTCCTTCCTGCATACACCACCCAGAGTACGGCAAGAACCCTGGTTCACCAACGGCTGCATGGAGCCAACCAGGCTTGGTGTTGAGGTGAAAAATCACTCCAAGTCTTGGGACAATATTCTGAATCCACGCTATGAAAGAAGCCGGGAACAGTCAGTGCCCCGCGGACGCAGCTATGAGAACTTGTTTTACCAGGGAAGGCATCCGGCCCCCTCCAGTGTGACAGCTCAGCCGGTGATCCTTAACCTGTCCAGCTCCCCTAAGCGCTACGCTGCCCTGTCCCTCTCAGAAAATTCCTTGGATAGGGGTTCCAGCAATCCTTGGAAGAACACAAAGAGTGGACTCTGGTTTGTCACTCCAGAGATCACCATAACAGACAACGACTTACGGGGGGGACACAGGAAGCTGCGGGACATTCCCTCAGTGAGCTGGGAGTCCGACAACCAGAAGGCACAAGCTTCATCTAGAAGAGCTAGTCATATAGATGAGCCCTCTAGCACAGCAGACATGACCAAAGACTTTAAACCCAATAACTTTTCCCTTCAACAGAGTCTTGAACAATTGGATGAGCTGTTAGCCGACCTTGTTGTTGACTACAAGCCCCCGACCAGCGGGAAGTCAAGCGAAGGACTTCTGGACCAGCTTAAACAACTGATCAGCCAAGATGACGAAAAAGACAGAGAATCCTCCGGTCCTGAGAACCTAGGATTCCTTAACACACAGCTCCCCTCCAGTAAATCCAGCCCGGACACGGTGAAAGACCCCGACAGTGGCTGTGATGGCTTGCAGAGGAGCGCAGACGGATGTTCTCCAGACCACAGCACAGACGACGACAACGACACAATGGTTTGCGCAAACAGGAACTGCAAGCGGATCGAGACTTTGTTCAACGCTTGCCTGTACTTCAAATCCTGCCACAGCTGCTACACGTTCTACTGCTCACGGAACTGCCGCAGGGACGACTGGGAGACCCATAAAGGGAGCTGTTTGTACGGTCGCATCAGCAGCATGTGTCGACACACGCTCAAGTTCTGCAGAGAGAGCGCCGAGATCCACAAAGCCTTTTCTCGGCTGGCCAAGGCCGGCTACCTTTCCCGCGGCAGAGGCGTCCTCTTCCTGGGTTTCGCTAATCCAGGGACGGCTGACAACTTCCTCCAGGTGGGGCTGGAGTGTCTTCTCATGTCCCCGACATATCTGTCCCTCAGAGAGCTGGACGGCTTCAAAGACAACCTTGGAGAGTACTGCAAGGAACTGCAGCATGCAGGCAACGAATATGACCCCAATGAATGTTTCCTTCTGAACGTTTCGATAGCCGTCGGTGAACTTGCGCCCAAAGTACCGTCACCCAGGGTTCCTGCACCGACGGTTCGTAAATATGCAAAGGTGTCCTTGGCTTCCTCCAGTCCGGACAAAAAGCTGTTCAAAAAGGACAGCGAGATGGAGACCCTCATCCTCACCCCTCCCCCAGGCACACCTGACATCGATCAGGAGGGGGAGGAGGGGAGAAAGGCAAGAGAGGTGTGCTTTGTCAACATCCAGCGCGAGCTCAGGACCAGAGGAGTGTTCCTTCGCCACGAGTATCCCAAGATCTACACCCAGCTCTGTGAGTTTGTGGAGAGCAACAAGAGGTTCACGCCCACCACTATTTACCCCATCGATAAGAGAACGGGACGACAGTTCATGTGTATGATCATGGCGGCATCTGAGCCCAGGACTCTGGACTGGGTGGGGAGCCCCAATCTTCTAGATGATATTATATAGCTTAATACTATACTTTATACGATGCTATAAGGTATGCTAAAGATGTCAGATCGCTCTGTGTACATACTGTGGATATTTCCAATAGTTTTGATGGTTATAGACCAGTTGCTCTCCATGTTTCTGATTGAAAACAACCAGAGAAACACAAATTTAAACACTTGACACAACATGCTGCATTTGCTTTGTTTTGAACCTGTAGCACTGAAAAAGAGTTTTTAGCTTGCATGTCAACTGATATATTTTAGATCTGATAATTGAGGCGTTCAAAGATCTGAACATGTATATTCTGTGTCTTGGGCGCTGTTGTATGAAGCACACATTATGTATAAGCTACTTGAGGCACGGCACATGTTATATAGTCTATGGTTTTCTCTATCAAATGGTGTATCCAAAACGTATAATTGTACCTTGTTACAGTGGCTGTAATATTGCAACTGTTCAGTAATAGGCTATTTAGATATTATCTCCAAAATATATTTGTGTAAGTTATTATTTATCTTATTGCTATTTTAGTTTTTTTGTTTAATAGAAAAAAAGTAATACAATCAAGACCAGCCAGTTTATTTTCCTACACAATTTTGGTTGGACAGTTTTGACCACCTGACCAGAATTTATGTCATTCTTGTGTATCTCACTTAGTTTGAAAGTGGCCTTTAGTCAGATTTATTTTTATTGACACAAAGCAATGTATCAGCTATCTCTTAAATCGTAACTGCTCTTGGCTTAGGGTAATGATCAGCCATTGGAAATGGATAATTATTTTGCTCAAAGCATGTTATTTATATTCAGGTATTTTAATATCAGTAAAGCTAATATTCAAATAAATACGTTGATATATTTTCATTTGATCCTTGGAAACAAAGTTTCTATATTATATATTGAAATGTTTGAACTTGATACCTTATCATGACGTTATAACAAAGTTCTAAACCATATGCAATACGAATAAGAAAAACTAAACAAAATAATCACATGCTAGGAAAAATGCTATTTTATTAAAGACGTTGAGAAAGTCCTTAAAGCAAGGAGCTGCAACGACTTTGTTTGCACTAAAATGTAAATCATAGAATATGAATGTTTCTAATGTACCTGCAGTTCCCTTAAACAAGATTGATATTGTGATTATTTCCATGGTTACGCTTGAAATTACGGTTGCTCTATTTCTTCAATATTTATTGATGTGCAAAACCTTCCCCTCTATTTTGTGATGTTTATAACCCATATATATATAATAATAATACAAATAAATGGAAATCCGAGACTTGCCATCAGTTTGTGTTCCTCCTCTCTGCTCTCTACTATAGGTAGCTGCTGGCCATCACAATACATTTACATCCATCATACTTTAAAAGGGCATTCAAATAAAATGTCCCTTATTCTGTAACTTTCTTAAAAGGATTCTAAAAATCCATTGTCCCCCTCCCCAATAGTATGATATTGCAATTACATTACAAGCTTATATTGCAATATTCATGCATTAGATTTAGTCGGCTACATTAATATTTGTTCAATATAATAAAACCTATTGCATTACTATTAGTAGTGAACGGCGGCTATAACTTATATTATCCGTTATAACACTTAAGTGAATCGCAGTATAGACAGCATTGTCAGCGTAAGTCAATAGTTATTTTATTGTTATTTTACTAATTATTTTGGAATACAAACGTGTGTATCTCGCTCTTGTAAAAATCAATTCTCCCAAGAGAGATTAATTAAATGCAGTCCAACCGCCCCTGCATCTGGGTAAATCGGATTATTTGCATGGAGTTTGAGCACATTCTAGTGGTGAAACGGCGCTATTGCTTCCAAGGATTTTTGGTGTCAAGCCATCACAAAGCTTCAGGATTGTTCTTTTCAAATGTAACCGAATGTTAACATATGTATTGACATTTATATATTTATTTAAAAGTAAACATTAATGTACCTACATTTGTTTACAAAATGGTATGCTAGATGTATGATCCAGACCTGTCATTTAATTGAATAGGCGTATGAACCTGGTTAAACGCCATTGACTTTCCCAAGTGTCAATAACCCGGCATACATTGTGGCGTAAAGAAGAAGATATAACTAAAACCAAAATAAGCCGAGTTGTTCCTACTGGCCAAGGACATATTATCACAGAAGTGTCTTTTTATTACATTTATTATTTATTACCATATGAGACATTATCTATAGGCTATATTATCTCAATGTAAGATTAACATTTTTCAAATCCCTTCACAGGTGAAAGGAATTACTACTGTGTTCGAATGGATAATCACATATCTAACAAAATATGAATTCAATGTTTTTTATTCATCAGAATTAAATATTACAACTATATTCTGCATTATAACTGTTTCTACGGTATCTTAGAAAACAGGGAATAACATGTACATTTTTAACACGCGTAAGTTCAGCATAAAAAAAGCATATTTTAAGTAGAAATAATATGATATATACTGTCGGTCCATAAATGAGATGGCTACCTGGTCCTACATTATACTGTAAGTCACTTTGGATAAAAGTGTCTTGTTTATGACTAAATAGTACAATGACTACATGGTAAGTTAATATACATGTCTGGTTGGATTTGAATAAAGCCTTCCCAGCCGTTTAAATGAAAGGATGTTGAGTCCTAAATGATTAAAGCGATCCCATTGGATCATTTCAGGCCCGGCGGGTTAAGTTAGTTGCCTGGGCACTGCCGACCCCTCACTTGGGTACAAGATCAGTCTAAATGAGGCCCAGTCCGATGGCAGGTGAATCACATCTACATATATACACATCCTCAATACAGACACATCTCAGTGAATGATTGTCTTGTCATCCAACATGTGGCTCTCTTCACGTCAAGTCTTATCAATGAAAAAAGAAAGAAAACATATGGACAACCATAGACACACATTTAACACTTCCCCATTCCTCTCTCAAAGTCAAATTTTCCTGCAATAAATGCATTGAGTAATTTGACCTTGATAGTAAAAACTGGGCCCTGTGTCACTATGTGAGAAACACCGACAACCACACAAAAAACTGAATCCTAGGAGGGTATATTGTCGCTCGCTGGTGTTTTAGGCCCCCAACGGAGCCTTCAAGGCAGCCTAACCCTAACCCTAACCCTAACCATAACCCTAATTGTGGCTCGCTGGTGTTTTAGGCCCCCAACGGAGCCTTCAAGGCAGCCTAACACTAACCCTAACCCTAACCATAACCCTAATTGTGGCTCGCTGGTGTTTTAGGCCCCCAACGGAGCCTTCAAGGCAGCCTAACACTGACCCCAGCGAGATAATCACTTTTTGACCATAATGTGTTTTTGAGCAGTAAGTTGTGTTTTGTGTTAAAAACGATGGTGCTTCACGTCCTTACGATGGTATAAGGTGTTAAAACCCTAACCATAACCCTAAACATAACCCTAATTGTGTGTGTGCCAGTGCTGTGATTGGCTGAAACTGTTGGGGGGCGGGGAGTGCCTTCCATGCAGCGCTGCCTTGAAGGCCCCGTTGGGGGCCCAAAACATCAACCAACGTATATTGTCCGTGCGCATGCGCGTTGCGCAGGTCTCCTCGTGATGATGACAGCGGATGACAGCCAGAGCTTCTCGACGCCGCAGAAGTCAGTGGAGTCCGTCGGCCTTATAATAACTCCTCTGGGATAAAGTAAACTGCGGTCCGTGGAGAAACAACAACTTACTTCACTAGGTATGTTGCTGAATCGGCGGTGTAATAGTTTAGTTTAGTAAGAATGATGATGTTGTTGATTAACCTCGGGCTTATAGAGCTAAGCTAGTGGAGCTAGCATGTCTTGTTTTGGCTAGCGTCTGTTAGCCAGCGGTGACTTGGTTCAGGTTAGCAGGTTAGCATGGTTTATGGTTCAGGTGAGCTACTGGATGGATGGAGTCCCTCCATCTCCATATTAACCGTGTTCAGGGGTCTCTCCAGGTTACAGAACAACATCCATCTCCAGGTGTTGGGTTACTCGTGTGGTTTTATCTGATCTTCTCCAGAATGGCTGCGAGCTCAGCGTTAGCTGTTGAAGCTATCCGATGTAAAGATCAACTCAGCTGGTTCAGCTCACGTTGTTTTCCCCTTCTTTACTACATCACTGGGACTGAATACTGAACACGTACAGGCGTCTTGAACGAATACAGTTGGAAAAAAAGTACGCATACCAAATAATAACATAAAATAATCCGCAGATTGTTTTGGTCTGCGCTGTTTGGTGTCTCTTCGTGTTTGTGCGAACACGATTCATGTAACGCGAGTGTACAAGCAGTTACTTGTAGTTTCCTCCCTAAGTTGTGGAAATCGTCATTTCTACACGAATAACCACCAATTCTACAAGTATTTCTGTATATACACGCACATTCTGAAGTTTGCATGAAGCTGTCAGTGACGACATGGTGGACCTCTTACTGTGATGCTCAGCCTTGGTCTCCAGAATGGTACTAATACCTAGTGAATGAATGCATACTTTTATTGCAGACTCAAAGTTCCATATAAAAGACATAAAAGACAATACAAATACAATGTCAACATAAATTAACATACATGCAAGCATCGATTCCAGTGTTTCCACAGCCCAGAGGAGTGCCTTATCACTCTGTTTAGTGTCAGTGGGTGCAATTATTCATCTGTTTTTTGACTCTAGAAGTCGACACATAAATTTATACGTAAAATTCCTCAACACAGCATGGAAGGTGGGGACGTTACTAGTAACAAATAAAGTGCTTGCACTTGTCCATCTTGGAAGCTTGGAAGCTAGTCTTGGCTATGTTTCGTATTCCATTTTTTGTTTACAATTCTGGACTTTGTTTTAGGCACTGAATCGTTTAGAGACCCTCAAATGACAAAGTTACTCTCTGCTATTCTTATAAAAAAAACGCCTCGGCTTTGTTATTCAACTAAGTGCTATCTCCTTTAGCTGATAATCCTGCTGTATGTGAGTATGAATTCTGAAACTGACCAGCATCCAACAATTGATGGATGCTTTTTGTTTTACAATGTGTTAAACTCAAAGTGGTGGTCAGATTAACAGCTGATGAACAGTGTCTTCAACAAGATAACCTCAGAGGTGATTGGCATTTAGGCCCATGTTTCCATTTGTGTTAAACAAGACCAATCTAAGGACCCCAAAACATACTGCCAACCTTACTACCTTAAAATAACATTCTGGCTGTGGACAATCCCAGTGAGGCAGCACTCCCACATACTGGTTGCATAATAAACTCCAGGCTTCTACTAATATTGCCAGCTATATTAAGCTATTCTAAGCTCTGTTTTGTCAAAGCTCACTATTTTTCCTAAGATTTGTGTTCAAGCAGAGATTTTGACATGCACAATAAAACCTGGTCAACAGTACATTTTCCATTGCCAAGACAAAAATGCCGTAGTGGGAAGTTCATGTCACAATATTTGGTAATCTGTTACTCTTGTGTCTCCCTAATGCATTTAAAAAATTGTACGCATAAACAATAATTTTCTTGTGTTGATGTATAGTTAAACTCTCACAATCATTTGAGACAGCTGATTATTTCAACCTGCTGATGATGTAGAAGAATCCCTGCACTCAAGTGCAGCATTAGCTATACATAATGCTGGGTGGCCATTTGTCTTCCTTGAAACATCCCTTTATATTCCCTTCATATTGCGGAGTCCATTAACATCCATATTTTATAATGTTATGTGCTGTACACCGGCAGAAGCTGTTTTTCATGATGATAGGGGGCAGTATAGCGTAGTGACTTGGGTGTTTGACTCGCAACCAGGAGGTACTTAGCCCCACTGACCTCAATGTACCAGTAAGCAGCATACTCGCCCAGCCCTCTGACTTACAGTGAAAAGGTAGTTTGGATGAAAGTGAAATAGTAATAAATAATGAAATAGTTTCCATACTCCAATTTAAAATTGTGATTTTTTTCTCTTTAGCATATAATATTCGGCCCCATTTGTCCTAATGTTCTAATCCAGGCTGTGATTTGTTTTGTATGATGTAGTTTCTGTATTCTGAACCTGTGGTACAATCATCACCAAGGTTTGGTGGAGCTCATTTTCTCTTCTGCTTTAGAGTTCCTCTCTCAGTCCTCCTGTGACTGGCTCGCTGTCCACACACACAACATAACGGCCTGTTTTAGGAGGCACCTGAAAGGTCTTGGACACCAAAGCAGAATGGTTGGCTTCTTGGTTTTGTTGTTTCGGTTTTGTTAAGGTCTTTTCAGTCTCGTAAAGAAAAAGAAAACGTGCGTGTGCAAGTGATCTCACTGCTTGTCACCTGTGAGTCCACCCTCTTATGAAAACAACAAAAGCAATGTCTTGACATTCCTTTTATACGTCTGTCTGCCAATGTATGGATAGGATATTTACAACAGCCGCTGATAGGAGACGGTTGACCGTCTATACACAACTTTTATACAAACATTCTCATCTTGAATGAAGCTTGATACACAATCAATTAAACACGGCTGTATCAAATGTGTAAAAGCCTCTTCCATTGGTCATGCATATCCACTGTGACGCCGTGCTTGTGGAGCGCCCTAACCCTAACCCTAACCCTAACCCTAACCCTAACCCGTCTGTCCACCTGCAGCCCACAGGCCTGACTCCAAGTCTAGCTTCTGGTCTGCATAGCAGCCGACCACAAAGAGGACTTTTTTGTGTCGCATTCTTTGGGGAATCATTGAAATTTCATGCGTTCAGTCTGGTTTTATGTCATCGCTGTCGGTTTTGTGAAAGGAGAAACGTGATTTGCATATTCCAGCGTGTTCAGAGACACCCTCAGCTTTGTTGAAAGAATACTTGAGGGAGTGAGGCCTTCCTTGGGTATTGTTGACATGTTGGCGTGCCTGCTAAAGCATGCTGCGTGCTCCATTTTCTGTATGATGGAAGTGTGAGTTAGGAATTGGCAGGAATCTTGAACAGGAAAGAAGACATTTTCCTGTTTGCCCCACGAATTCTTAAGCTTAAATAGTACTATAGTCTGTTAAAGAAAACGTTTCTTACCAAACCAGTTTTTTAATTAACTGTATGGACAACAAAGAAAGCTTATTTCTGAAGCATTGTAGTGCTTTTGTTTCTTGCTACAAAGATTATTTTCCCACTATAAATAATAATAGGGACACTTCTTTTTGCCTGAAGTTGTGGGTTACCATTGGCGCTAGTACCTCCCATCACTGCTGTTCACCACAGCCTTCCACATGACCCATCTAATCATCCTCTTGCGTCTCTCCCCGGGTCCAGCTCTTAGCCTCTGTGCCCACCTGAGCCTGGGAAGATGGTGAAGCCAGACATCCACACGCTGGCCCACCACCTGAAGCAGGAGCGGCTGTACGTGGCCTCGGAGAAGCAGCTGATCCAGCGGCTGAACGGGGACGTGCTGAAGACGGCCGAGAGGCTGTACCGCGCCGCCTGGATAGCCAAGCAGCAGAGGATCAACCTGGACAGGCTGATCCTCACCAGGTGGGTTTCACTTCTACTTTCACTACCACAGTCTGTTAGGGACGTAGTCAGACCGATACAGGGCTGATGAGCGCTTCAGAGGTGCCAGGGATCAGCTTATCGGGGATCAAAGCTCATTAAATGGTTTCTTTGTTTCAATGGTTAAGAATTTCTAGTAGTGTCATACTATTTAATTTTATTAAATAAAGATAAACTAGTTCTTAATTAATTAATTAAACTTAATGTTAATTTTTTGTTGATAGATGAAGAGACCAAGGGCACTTGCAAATTAGTTTCCCTGTCATAATAGACACAACACACTTATACACATACGATCAATGCTAGTCCTGACATAGTTAGCTTGGCTCTCATGTTTGGGTTTTCTACGGAACCGATACTGGTACTGGCAAGAAGAAAACGTATCAGTGTATCAAGAACAAAGAGTGGTTGAACACAACCTTTTTATATTCAACTTCCCCTTTTTATTCAAAAAATCATGCAAACACTAGTCTGATGCCTGCTTTTAATCTCTGATCAATTGTGGAAACAGATTTTAACAATACAGTACAGTAACGTAAAGTGTTGATGTTTTCATACATTTTAAATCGTTCAATAATTCAGTCTAACAGGAGACCGGTTTGTCTTGAAACATAAGAGGTTGTCAAAAGATAGAGTTTCAAGCTTTTACAATTTGCCCTAGAACAAATCCGTTTTGTATGAAGTTAAACGGTGACAGCAGAATGACCTGAAAGGGTAACTGCTGGTTTGATTGTGATGGAACCAGCACAGCTCTGATGGCCACACCTGACACTTGAATGGGAACTCTGTGGCCGGACCTTCCTGGTTAAATAAATGGCCTGACATAGAGCCCGGGTTGAAGAGAAGCCCTTATTGAGGAGGCGAGCGCTCTGGGCACGAGCGGTCGATGTACGCATCACATCACTGAGTGCAGTTTTGGTTCCTGTGGAGAGAGTGGTGTGGGTCCGAGAACTCAGCCAGTAATGGTGGGAAGACACCGCCATTGCAGGGTATGCTTAGTAGCCTAAGCATACCATGCATTCTGGGAGAATCCTGGCATGACTTTAATGACGTAGCCAGCAGTCTGCCGACATTGGGACCAGATTGCTGTCAACACACCTATCCTATCTGATCAGAATGCAAGCCTGGTCACCTTGGGATGTTGGCTAGCTCATCGGATAACGACGTGATGAATATCCGATTTGGGACTGTGCAGACTTGTCATCAAATGCGTCCTGACTTGATCGGATGATTAAAGACGCATTGAAAGTGTAACAGAGTCCTTGTATTGCTCGATGTGAAACAATGGTATTGGTATTACGGTACGGTCGATCGTGGCAATGCGTGGCAATGTGTGACAATGCCCGCACTCTCTGTAGTGGCTGCTTGTGGGAGTTTACCACGTCGATGGAAGTGCTCAAAACCAGGAAATGAAATTCCACTATGAGTCCGTATGGTCCGCCAGTACTCACTGAATGTCGATTGTCCAATCGCATGGCCGAACGCGCGCTGCAAGACGCGCTCATTTGCATAAAGTTAACTGAAGTTCAACTTTTGTCCCTCCCCTTTACACGCGCCTCGATCACCCGCCTGCACGCGAGCCTTCCCAGAATCCCTTGCCCCCGCGAGCACGCGTCCAGCACGTCTCCAATACAAAGTGAATGGGTGGAGAGTGCCACACTCGAGGCCACGCGTTTGATGGGGCCACGCCGTAACAGGCCTCACTGATAAAGGGTGTTTGGTCAGAAACAAGGGGCCTCTACGAATTCTCTTTTTTGCATAGGAAATTTCCTTTCCTAACGAGATGACCCGGAAGTACTTGGAGGAAAGGTGCTTCGAATTCTAAAAATGCATAGGAAGGGAGCCTCGATGCTTCCTTTAACCCTCCTTTAACCCTCCTTTAGCATAGGTTACTCCTGAGCAACCTTTACGAAAGGAAAGGAGATAGTGGTATCCCATAATCCTTTACGGCGGCAATATTTAAAGCAATATGCCACCGACGAAGTTTACCGACTCTACGCGAAGAACGCATGGATCGAAAGAGCGCTTGTTGTAGTCCATCTTCGGGAAATAGTAGTTTCACGCTAGAGACTTACGTCAGCAATACTTGCCGTCGTGCAACGACGTCGGTTAGGAAAGGTGG
>OMKX01114550.1:0-12722 GCA_900302425.1 Brosme brosme | reverse complement strand
GGAATGCTCTGCAGAGCAACTTAAAAATGTCTGCTCTTCCTACTTTTGGTTTATTTAAATCTTATTTCTGAATTGTATACATCCCACTGTAATTGTTTTAGCTGATTTCATTCTGATTTAGTATTTCATCCTATTTTATTCTTGCTGTTTTTGTATTGTGTATATACTTTATATATATATTTTATCGTAATTGTTATGTTATCCTTGTAATTGTGTATGCTCATCGCCACTGTCAATGAGGGAAACCTCAGTGTCTCTCGAGTGAAAATAAAGGTTATTGTATTTACATTGAAACGTATATAATACGCTACTTTAGATATAGCCTATGAACAATCTTCTATCAAGTTAAAGAAGGGCTGCATTTTGTTTAAATTGTGCATCTTAAAACAAAGTGCTTAATTTCAGAAAAAATAAAGTGTAGCAGCAGCTTGAGTTTCCCTTTTTCTTTAACTTTCACATCTCGACTTAACAGTCAACCAATTTTACAACAGATAGATCTCAAAACAGCTTAACAATTTTAGTTTTACAGTTTTTCCCTCTAATAGCGTATTCCACTTCCCCACTTTCTGTTGTTCAGTGAGAGAATTGAGCTCTAGCTTGTCCTGCCAGGATTTTAAATCTGGGCTGGAATGGTGTCAGGGCCATTCTCATACTCATTTGTGAGCCTGGAACGATATTTAATTTTAATTATGTTCATTGTGGAGAAAGCTGCCTCACAGCTGTATGTGGATCCAAACATGGTCAAGATGTACAGGGCTCCTTCCCTCAAACCTGGTAAAGCTGTCTCAGACCATTTGGAGCCAGAAAGCGGCAGGGTCAGTTCTTCCAAACTGCTCTTTCAGGGCCACATCTGCTTGGAGATCAACCAGTTGCATCTGGAGAAGCCCAGCATTTGTCCACTTGAATTGCTGTGTGACTTCCTTTGAGAACCCTCTGACATCAGTGATTAGAAATGGGTTCTGAATGAACATGGTCAGCTGCTGTCCAAAGCTGAAGCTGTCAAAAACGTTTGCTGAAGTTTTCAATCAGCTTATGGACGAAGTCAACAAAATAAGACATCTCTCTGTCCCTGAACCTGTTCCTGCACTGCTGGGAAGTGTGCACAGTCTCCCTGCAGGTCTTCTTTGAACACCTCAAGTTTCCTCTGAAAGGAGCGGACAGCTGTCATCAGTTCACAAATTGAATTGTCCTTGCCCTGTAGCTTCAAATTCAGTTCATTCAGGTGTGAAGTGATATCAACCAAAAAGGCCACATTATCCATCTTTTTCTCATCCTTTAAAAAGAGAAAAGTGTTGCTTTCTGACATCTCGGCTCTGCCAAGAAAGCTGCTAATTCCCTTCTGATGGACCAAAATCGCTCCAACACGCTGCCTTTGCTCAGCCATCTCACATTGTTGTGAAGCAAAAGATCATCAGCGTTTGCATCAACTTCTTTGAGGAATTCCCTGAGCATGCGATGCTGACAAGAGGATGCCCTGAGAAAATTTATCATTTTCATCATTGTGTTGATGAAAATGTCAGCATGCTCATCTGACAGGGTGGAGCATAGGACAGATTGATGAATTATGCAATGGTAAGAGATTAGCGCAGGATTGTCCTTTCATTCTTGCCACAGCTCCTTCCTCTCTCCCTAGCATGGCAGGGGCTCCATCTGTGGTTATTGAAACCACTTGGTTTGGCTCTATTCCTCGCTTTGTTAACATCTCCTTAATGGCCAGGTAGATGTCCTCTCCTCTTGTATTGGTCTAAAGGGAAGTTACACCTAATATGTCTTCACAGAACTCTATCTTGTCTTTGTTGAAGAACCTTGCATAAACTAACAGCTGAGCATTGTCAGACACATCAGTGGACTCATCTACAGCCAAGCCTACACATGGTGTCTTATGAATGGCTTCATCCAGCTGGGCTAGCACATCCTGGGTTAATATTTTACTTTTCTTTGTGGCTGATGATGCTGACAGAGGTATTTGCTTTATTTTGTCACAAAGCTCTTTTTGTTTACCCTCAAGTAATGTTTCTGTTATTGCACTCATGCACTCTTTGACAACACCTCAATCTGTAAAGGGCTTTTTGTGTTGCCCTAAAATCCAAGCAACTCTGAGGGAACATTCATGAGCATGTTGTTGGGCAGCGAAAGAATGGGTTAAGATCCTGTTGGATTGATCGTATTGGGCTCTGAGACTGCTAATTTTCTGGTACCTCAGTTCAGACTTGGGTGGGTATGATTGTTCAAAAGCTTTGTGCTTTGTCTCATAGTTTCACATTGCCACTTTTAATAAGTGCCACAGTCTCTGAACACATGAGACACACTGGTTTTGTGCTCGCGGTGGGAAGAATGAACATGTATGCGTCGGCCCATTCCGTTTTGAAAGCTCGGTTTTCGCTGTCTGGCACTTTCTAAGACGAGAAAAGTATAATTATTTGACTTCTCCTGACTCCCACTCACTTGTCTGTCCGTCTTCTCTCCCTGTATCGTTAAACTTCTCCCCTGTCACTCGCCTCTTTCATCTGTCTGCATTCAGAGTCGTGACTCGCAATGTTGCTCGCCTTGAATGCACAGATTTGATTGGCTGAGTAGCATCACGTGGGTGGCTTAACTCGCACGCGGTTGGTTTGTAAGTTTTCTGGTCAACTAATCCAGTGCCGTAAACCGTAAAGTCTATAAAAGCTCTGCCGCTTAAAATAGAAGCGCCCCGTCAACATTTTAAATAATTTAATAATTTGTTGACAGCGGTCCGCCTGTTAGTGACTCTTGATCTAATCTATACATCTCAAATGCCTAAACTCGCTTACCTAAACTTGACAGTCTAATCTAAATGCCTAAACTCGCTAAACTTAATCTAGTACCTAAACTTAACCATCTAACCTAAACATCCCTAAAATGCCTAAACGCTCTTTCCTAATATCTACACCTAACCATCTTTAATACAATAACTAATGCCTCAACCACCGGGTCCTAAACTTAACCATAACTAACCAAACCCCTACAATTTTCCATGTCAAACTTTCTAAAAAGTTAACCATCCTTCATCTTAAACCCAAACTAAACTTAAATTAAAAAAAACAGACTTGTCCCTTGGTCACTCCACTTTGTTGTTTAAAGGTTTCTCTTTTTCCCCATCTGGGTTTGAGTTTTAATTCTCGAGGGCTTAAAGTACTGATGATATTTTAACACTTGTTGCTTCATTGATAAAGTTGCTTTGTCTTTACAGATTTGTTTTTTTTTATGTGGAATTGGGACAACTGAGCTGCTTCAGCATCCTTTCATTTGATGACTATGATCTGACGATATCAATGTTACGACTATGTAGCCAATAACAAAGCCGAATGATATGTGAAATGAAAAAGATCAAGTAGACAATGATGATCGTTGATTGGGAAATATCTAATGTGGGACCAAAGGCCCATCTGTTTGAACTGTAACGAGGCTTATCGCAATAACAAAAGAATACAATCGAGAAGGCAGAGCCTCTGAACTACAAAGTGTAGCTATAATGGTCCTGTCCTTTCGGAAGAAGGAGCACCATACAGTGTTGCATGGATTCTTGGAAAAAATATAAACCCTTCAAAGATTCCGAACAGTGACCGCCTGCGGACACCTTGTTCAGAATAGTCAACTCTTGCATCAGATGTATTCAAAACCCTTTTGATAAGTTTAAACAAGCAGAGTTGATGTCATGTGGTGTCCACAAGTCAACAGACTGCAGAGTTGTGATGTATGTATGATTCTTTAGTGTTTGAGATGACTTCAGTTGACCGTAAATGACATGATCACTTGGTTTTTATATATCAAGCCATCACTGTTGAATGTTAAAATCAGTTGTTGCTAGATTGCATAATGGCTGGGGTCATTGATTTTTAATTAGAATATGACAGAGTACTAGATTGTTAAATGATAAGTTCAATGTCTTTCAAATTTGCCACAATAGTGAAGTCTGTTTTGAATGCATCTATTGAGGTGAAGTGGTTTTTGGTATAAGACATGAAGAATAACACAGCCGATGTAGAAATACTGACCACCCTATTTTCTGTTTGATAAAACAGAAAAACAGTTTGATAACATCTGTTTGATAAAAAAGCACTCTTTATGTACAGTTATCACTCACCCTCAGGCTCTTGTCTAACCCTGCTGGGCACACCTTGTTGCTGCCCATCGTCACTGAAGGCCGTTTGACCTAGAAACTCTTCTTCCTCCTCTTTGATTGACTGGGATTTCCTGGAAGACTTCTGGAATGATCTCCTGGATGACCCTAGTGCTCCGGAACAAAAGTGACGTACTTCAGAATAACATGTAATGGCTGAGATGTTAGATTTGTATTGGAGACAGCTGGGGATTAACAACAAACAATGAAGGATGAGTCATGTCTGTGTTGCGTCCTAGCCAGAGCCAACAAACAATGAAGGTGACTGTACTTACTACTGTGGAGTTGAACATGACACAAATTACAAGCTGGTCAAATGTATATTCATAAAGGCTGCAGTTCGTAAATGGGGACAAAAGTCCTTATCAGAGGAAAATGTAAGAAATGTCATGATTCAGTCGTTTCCATAATGATGTTGATACTCAACTGGTGTGCGTGACATTGCTCAAGACGCAGGAAAGGGAGACAACAGAAGGGTACTATTCTACTGGTCTAATCTTATAAAAAGGGGTGCAGGTTCTACTGGGCTAATCTAATAAAAGGGGATGTTGGTTCTACTGGGCTAATCTAATAAAAGGGGATGCTGGTGAGGTTACCATCTTCATCACTGCATTGGGATTCGCTATCCCTGTCTGGTAGCGTTTCATCGCGAGAGCTCAACTTATTGGGGTGGCCATCTCCTGGTGGGCTATGGGAGCTTCTTGTGTGTATGGGGCTCCCCTGACTACCAGATCTGGAGTCTCCGTCTGAATGCCAGGACTCCATTTGAGGAGCCTCCTGCTTGAGTTTATGCATTGCAGCTTTGGTGTTGCGTGGTTTGGGGATGGGCTTATGAGGGGGGTCTGGGCTAGCAGCTGTCCAAGGAGTTTAGGGGGAAGTGTGTGCAAAAAGGAATGGAGAAAGAAAAGCCGGTGAAAACAAAGTTGGAAAACACTTGGTAACTAGGATAGGGGTATTGACAAATTAGGGGATTTGTGTTAAATTCCAAAGGTTCCAAATGCATATCAGGTGGGATGCCGACCGCAACACTATTTGTTCTAGTTGTTTTGTATTTTAAAACCAGTGCCTAGGACAGTATAATTTAACTATTCCTGCATTCAAATGCCAGGGTTCTACTCTAGTGGGAGGTTTATGTACCAACTACTCTCTAAACTAAGGTCATATACCCTGTTGAGGTAGGCCAGGCTTGTCATCCTCAGTGTTTTCAGCCCCCGGTTTTTTGACCTTTATAAATCTACCCTTGCCAGATTTATTTTCTGGGAAGAAAGATGGAAGAAAAATCAGTGTTTAAAGTAACGTATACAGCCACAGCAAAGCAAAGGTGGAAGAGTCTGAGATAAAAGGTATTTCTGACGTCACTCACTGCAGTAAATTCATGTTATTGAGGCAGGGTGTAAATCTTAAATGGTATAAAGGGATGAGAGCGAGAAGTGAGAGTGGGTATTAAAGTTAGAAGGTAGGTGTCACAAACGGTCTGATAAAGGTTTAGATGCAACATAAATCATGGGAGCAAAGAGGAAAACCTGTTTTTTTTCCCAAAGTGTCCTAACAAGATAATCAACAGTGAAAGCTGTGGCCAAATGCAGTAAAAAAACCGAAGTATATGATTAAATTATAAAATGCATGATAGCGACCGGAATGGCAAAATGTCACCCTCTGGTGGGTGCGGAAATTCAGTAACTATTGGTAAGGGTTAACCCTAACCCTATGTTTGCTTGACTCACTCAAAACGTACAACTGATCTACCTCTCTGCCTCAAAAAGTCCTTTAAGGATTACCTCTCCCAGTTCCTCCGGCGATGTCATCCTCATAGTCCTCATCTTGCCACCACGGCAGGGATCTAATGGCAGCTTTCTTGGCTGGCTTCTGGCTACTGGCCTTACCCAGGCTATCCAGAACACTGGTCCTCTTAGCAGATCCACCCAAATCTCCAGACTCATCTGAAACAGACTGATTCACGGCAACTGGTATAAGATGGCTGCCTAAATAGTCTAGTCTAGTCTAGTATTTGAAAAGCCCTTAATCGGTCTTAATGGGATTCACAGGAGACATTTTACACCACCACCCTAACCCTAACCCTAGCCCCCCTAACGAGCAAGGAAAAACGACCCTGATTAACCCTAACCTTATGGCCCCCTTAAGGGGGCCATAATGTCTGTCCAATGGGTGCCACAATGGCCAGACAATCGTAGCATAACAAGCAAACAGTTGAGGTAAAGCCACAGTTTGAATAAAAATAAATAACATTACCAAATATAGGACTGTTGACAATTGTGTACCATGCCATACGGTCGTGTTTTTTTTGTTTAGTTTCTCCCAGATAATATTAACGGAAGCAACAGCACACCTAGTCTGACGAAGAGTTTTAATAGCCTTCTTTTGAAGGCTAAACTGTTTAATAGCCTGTTGTGTTTACCTCCTTCAAGAACTGTTCAAACTGTTCGTCAAGCTCCTCCTTTGTCATTCGATGAGACTCCATCTGTCTACTACCTGAAGGACAAAAGACATGTTGTAGACAACATCGGTTTGTAGTAACGTGAGTTGTAAGGATAATTGAAGCCTACCTACTAGCCCACCATAAGAGACTAGGTTTACTTTGGAGACATTCAGTAGGTGTAACGTTATACATCAACTAGTAACTTGACATAAGCACATGTTGATAAATGTAACGTTAGTGAATAAAGTCAAGACGGTTACGTTAAGTTATCGGGGATATGTGAATGAAGGGTTCAAAACATGTTGGCTTCTGATATCGCAGAGTAGTAAATCAAAGCTAGTGTTGCTTCTCCTCCACTAGAAAACAGTTATACACACTAGTCAGACAGTAACTGAAGCGTGTGGTGAACTAGTTATTTTTAAACTTAACAGTGTCCCTCATGTTAGACGATAATCTTGGTGGGTTACGTTAACTCACCTAGCTACCTCGCTAGTCACCGAGTCACACGTCGACCAGCAATGACCAGAGGATTATCATTAGTAGTTGGTTGTAATTCGGGTTATGTTGCACGAAAACCCAACTCGCCAATCCATTAAAATAATAGGATCAATAACGCGTTATTGTTAAATGTGTTTAGTAACAGTTCCCGCGACATAAACCGGGATAAAAACATTGATCTGATTGGGTAGAAAAGTGCGTCACAAAAACGACCAGCCAATGGACGAGCAGAAGGGTTTTATCAATGGTGCTGAACAGAACATTGCTGCTCTTGGTTAGAATGAGTGACTGTTGATTCAGAAACAACGTCTACTTAATGTCTCCTTTGAATGCATTTCAAACAATTCAGTTAACAATTCAACCATTGACGTTTTTAATATAATAAAATATATTCGATGTAGATGAAATAGATTTGAATTACTATCCTAATTTATGTATTAATTTTGCAGGCTGTTGTGTTTGAAGGACATGTTACCTCTTTGTGTACTCTGCAATGTCTTGTTATGTACTACAGAACTATCTGTATTATTGTAGTTAGTAAAACTGTTAAAGTAATTAATTCAGTCAAGATTATGAAATGCAATCACCCCCCACATCCCCACTTTCCAAATCACTACATTTTATATATTTTGGGTTATTCTAGAACTGTTATTAGGTTATGCGTAGTGATGGTTCATGGGTATGATGTTTGTTAAAATATAAACCCGAACCCGGTAACCAGCTACACCAAAATGATTCTGCCAATATATGACCTTTTCTCTTTCTATTACCTCTCTCCATTTGGGGGCACTGTTGAGCTGAACATCTTGCTACATCACCTTCAGTGTCTTTTTTTTTAATTCTTCCTGTGACTCTGGGTGCGAGGGCAGGTTGTCACCAAAGATCGCTAGTAATCTAATAAACTCACTTCTAGCTGTCTTCTGTTCTATTCCAGAGGTCAGGACAGATCCATATAAATTCACTTTTTACCTTCCTCCCAGCAGCTAATATGTTGCTGTGTCTTACACCGCGTGTTGCTTCCCTATCGCCAAGGTTATAGACAAAAACAAAACTAATGAAACATTCTTATATTTTCGTAAAGAACTTCCCATTTATTGTGCCAATAAGGGAAACATAGGTGACATTTACATTAAGCCTTCATTTCAAACAGAAGAATACCTCTATCTGGCATTCACACACATTAGGTGTATACATGTGTCCGCTCATGAACAGTTTAAATTGCTTACATGCAATAGGCACAATATATTTACATGTAATAGTCCCAAATCCAAAATTCCATGATGCCACAAGAAAGATCTTTAGATTATGTGCGCATAGTATAAGCCTATATGTGATCCAAAAATACGTAACATAATTACTATTTCCTGTGAATACACATTCTACCGAATGCACAAGGTTGAAATTATATTACCAATGGATCTTGTGAGGAAAATATAAACAATTGTTAAAAAGTACGAAAATTGCTCATGTGCTTTCAGAACTCCATTAAGGAGAAGGCAATACATTTTCATATGGCAAATCTGTATCAGCGGGGCACAGTGTGGTCTACCTCAGAAGGCTGCGCCAGCCCACGAAGAGAGCCGAGAGGAAGGCACTCAGCTGGGGGTTCCATTATGGATGCTACGTGTTGCCAACACCAACCGGCCTCTTAGCTTCAGGTATGGTTAGCCCCAGTCCAGACATGTTGTGTCAGGAGGGTAAACCGATGAGCAAGGTTAGGCCTTTTAGGAAATCCTGAGCGCTATCTAGAAATTAAAAGCTAATGTAAGAAAGGTAAATTCTGTGATGGAGCAACACGGTGTATCTGGAAAACCAGATGGCTCATGAACGTTGGTATGGCTTAATTTAATAATAGTAACATCAAATGTAACACTCTGGTTTATCAGGCATTAAGAGGGCATCATATAGAAAACAACAGGTTTAAGTACTGGACCCTATTGTATTCCATCCTTGCCTAATCTCTCTTTCGTATCATTACAGTGCCTGTATTCCTTCCTCTCTCAAGGATTAGCTCCTGTTGGTTAGAACTGAGATTTATTTGAACAGCTAGAATTCACTATTTGCATTGCAATATTGTTTTGTTTGTTTAAGCTACAGGCTAAACTGAAATGATCACCACTGAACCTCATATCTTAAAAGAAACCCCTGTAGTAGGTTTCCAACCATTCCGAAGTAGCAAATAAGTACCAAGACTTTCCAGATGATTGCATCATGCAAATTGCTGGAAACATTGTAGCCTTGACTTAAAATCCACATATTTAAAATGGGGTTAGGGAAAATGGATGTGGATGGTTCCTGGAGCAATGATGAGCCAAGCTAATGTGAGCACATACATCTCACTGATATCCACAAGTTGAAGCGACGCCAGTGACTATGATGATCATGATGACCTTGCGCATCCTGGAAGCAATCAGAGATAACTCCTTCTCCCTCCCTTCTACCAACATCGGCCGTATTTAAAATAAACCTGAAGGGGGGAAGGGAGCCCACCAGCCGTCCATCCAGCAGGAATTAGGAAAAGCAAACAGGGAGAGTTGGCTCCCTCATCACTTTCCCCGGTCAGTTGAACAGACGCCTAATGCATTCTAATGCTGCGTTCCAGGAATCATCATAGTGCCTCTCCGACCCTGCTCTGCCACGATAACTGGCTGACTGATTAGGATGGGAATGCTGGTTAGCATACCCCTCATCGCCACGTGTATCCTTGACGTAGATTCACCAATCCCAGCCTAATGAAGGGCTTGTCCTCTCCTGTCCCATTGACATTGGAATGGCCATCTTTGGTGTGATAGCCGTATAGTCACCGCCTCTCAACCTCATTCAGATTGATATGGGCACAGACATTAGTCTATTCAAAATTGGTTTATGATGCTGTGCTTGGTCATAGATAATTGGAGTGACCTTCGTTGAGTGTGGCTCTCTGGCTGACTTTCTGCTGAAAAAGCCAGTAAGTGCGTGTTCACCTCTTCTTGCCTTTGGTCCAGAAAAAGTTTGAATGGTAAATGGCTCGGTCTACAGGGAATTTAATAGACTTCTAATTGATTTACAGATTGATTCCTGATGTATTCTAATTGATTCACCGTGTCTGTTCCCAACAGCAGGCCTGGGATCATAATATCAGGAGTTGACATCTATTAATCAACATTATACTCGATTTGGTGTCTTTCTTGGCTATCTTTAAATATCCCCACAACCAAAAAAAATTGGTGAAGCTGCGTCTGTTGCACCATACTTTGGAATATATATAGGATGTTTTATTATATACTTCTCGGACACATTTGCAGTTGACTTAGCAGTTCAGTTTTTTTTTCAGGGGTAGACACGTTACTGGTTGTCACCTGGCAAGAAGGGGCTTCTGTTCGTAGTCGTGTGTGAATTTCCTTTATGTAATATGGTGTAACAATTGTATATATATATTATAGTAAAGGTCAAGTGAGCACTATAGCTCATTTATTTCTTCTGTTTTTTTATCCAAGCACCCCCCTGGGTATATTGGGCTTTCAAGAAAAGGCTAAACCGACAAAATAAATTAATAGGAGGGCGAAGGAAGGACAGAAATAAAAACATTTTCGGTAAGAATAAAAGTTTGTACGAATGCCATCTCCCCGGTGCTCAGAGCGAGCAGTGATTGATTGGTTCTGTCTGTCTGTGCTGTTTGCTTTTGATTTGAGCACTCCAAGCTGTGATTCCTTCTATCCTTCCTCCTATGTCAAACCACCAGAGTAGGCGTTGTTGTTGGGTGGTGTGTGTGTGTGTGTGGTGTGTGTGTTTGTGTTCACATTTAAAGTTGGAGCTTCATGATTTCTACATTAATGTCTCTACTCGATGTTTGACAGATGTCTTCGCTGGTGACTCTTAACTGTGTGATGTTTAGAGGTTCCTGTATAAAATAGATAACACGTTAGTTCCGTATACACTACTTACAAAAAGTACAATTGTAAACTTTAAAAGCCTTCTTAAAACCTACACGTAGTCAAGTGGTTGTTATATCATATTAAATTCATTTATTTCCTTTCACTATCATTTACAGATTGCTACTGATAGTATCTCAGAGGGGAACAGCTTTATTCTACAGCATTAGAAACTGCCTCGGTTTAAAGCTTATATTATCCTGAACGCAAACTATTGCAATGGCGAAACTCCTATTTAAAGATGCTCACTATAAACATGCCTGTGTCTGTGCATGCATGTGTGCTACAGGCACATGTATGTGTTGCACATTTGTTTTCCCTGTCGCATAAAAGGCGTCTGGGCTTGTGTTTGAGAAAAGTATTCCCCCACTTAGCACTGTATTTCTATTAAATATTAAATCCAATTTAAATACAAAATTACCATATGAAATATTAACCAGTCTGTGAATATTTAATGCAAGCCCTTTACCATTGGTCTGGTATTCATTACCATGCAGCACTGGATTTTAATGGGCGTTTTCCCTAAAGGCCGTGGACATGCGCCCAGTTCTACAAACATTCAACAGGGGGAGCTATTGCACTTTTCTGTCAGTTCAGGGGGCAGAAACCAATATAAAGGGTGAGAGGGACCGGGGGAGAGAGAGATGCCTTCTGTTTGAGTTTATGTGCGAGAGAGAGAGAGTGCGTTTTTAAGAAACAAGTAATGGATGTATTTTAATATTTTGTTTTATTTAGTTAAATTGTACGCGGTAGACTTTTCATTACCTGGTGATAAGAACTTCTAAAAGTGGCATGAATGGTTAACAGGAAGCCCTCAAGCCAACACACACGCGCGCACACACACACGGGCGCACACATGCATACACTCCAACTATTTTCATATCTTAACAACGCAAAGGACAAACCAAATGATCCAGCCTATTCCTTACCACAGCAGCTATAGTGACTCCCAGAGCAGTGCGAGGAGCTTGTGTGAGTGCACTGAGCCCCACATTGCAGCCAGCCACTGCAGTCCACTAAACCCCAATGGCTCCTTTAACGACCAACCACCCTTTTGTTTGTTTTGCCATAAAATGGTTGCTGATTCAATGGAACAGTGAGTTCAGATATGAGCGGCGCTTCATCTCAGCACGAATGAGCATGATTAATGTCATGTGGACATCACATGCATTTTTGCCATTTCACTATGGACACATTGGAGTGGGTCTTGAAATTTACAAATCTTCAAAAATACATTACTGCTCGCTTTTATTCTACCTTCTTTCATCTGAGAATTGAGTCATCAATAGCCATCGTGGTGAAATATCCTTTAACGCTCATATGACTATATTGATTCCATTTTGATGATATACTAAGCTGGCTCATCCAATTAATATTTATATTGAGATTTGGTATCTGGTATTATATGTGTCAAACCCTGATCAAACACTCACACTAATGCAGACAAATCCTTGGGACTTAGATGCTAATCGTTATGGCTTTATATTATTATGGCGACACACTGGAGAATGAGAGAGAGGGAGACATAGGAACAAAGAGAAGTGAGTTAAAGAAATTCACTTTACAAAGGGGGAGGAGGGGGGAAGGGGGTTAGAGATGCCTGGGCACGTGGCTCTTCAGAGGCGAGTAAGGGAAGCACATTAATCATTGGGAGACATCTGCTCATTCCACCGTTTTAGAATTCTGTCAAAGAGCTAGAATTCAGCCTGCCCCACCACTGCAGGCGCACACGCAC
>OMKX01114532.1:2701-26066 GCA_900302425.1 Brosme brosme | reverse complement strand
GCATAAACATCTCTTCCACGTCTTACCGGTGTGTGTGTCGCGCTGCGCCTGAGGCTGTGTGTCCATGTCATCTTCTTCGTCGTCATCGTAGCTGCGCTTCTGTCTGTTGGGGACGTACGAGGTGGAGGGCACCACTCTGGCTTGACAAGCGCTCGCATAGCTGTGGGTTAGAGTTAAGGGTTCGACTACGCCACCCACAGCAGAACACAAACAGTACATGAAGACATTTTAAAACACAATCTTTGTGGAAATATGTCATTGTTGAGGACTAAAGTGCTTTTCTATTATCAGGGTCTAAATTTTAATTATCTTATCTTTCCCCACCAGCATCTTTCCCCACAACACAAGAGGATATTTCCTTCACCCAGGGACTTTCTCCAGGGATAGGAACACAGTAGAAGGTATGTCTCTCAGCAGTCACCATATTGCCAGAATCCAGATCCACCTGGGAGAAGAAAAACAAGAGTATGTCAAAGCTGTGCGTATCAATGCAACCATTTAAAGAGGGAGGCGTTGATATCGCTACTGACAATGCTATGGAGTTTGTCAGGTTCGGACTCACCCCGCATTCAGTGACGTCTTTGTACTTTCCACATCTCAAGACCTGGGGAGTTGAGCAGAAAGAATGAATAAATACATATCTGTTCATATCTAATATAACAACCAGCACAGAGGTAGAGCAGAGGCAGAGCTGTGTATTAATTCAGCACATACGCACTTGCAAAAAGAGCATGCAAATAAGCTGTTTGGATATAGGAAGCATTTACTTTGGCCTTGGTGGAAGGATCAACCGTCTCATATGTTCCCATGTAGAACTCCGGATCAAACATGTCTTGGATTAAACAACGGAACTTCACAAGACTGTTTGGCTTCAGGTAGTGCAGTGGGACGTCGTTCAAGGATGGGACCTACATTGAGATAACAAAAACAACCCACAAAACTAAAAATTAACAAAGCATTTTGAATGCTGCAGTCTCAAGTTAGTTTGATAAGAAATGTATTTTATTTAAAAAATGTGTTGTTTTTTCCTTTTCCTTTCTACCGGTTTCCAACCACTGAAGGAATAGTTTGAAAAATATATCAGCAAGTCACATTGATTACCCATGTATGGGAGTCCTTCTCCTTCAGTCGTTGTCTGAAGACCTCCGTTACTTTCGCTTCCCAACCAGAATCGGAACTGTTCTGGGCAGCACCTGATGGAATACAAAAGGCATGCGTTATGCATGTAAACAAGCCTTCAAGTCCCAGCTGGATGTCCATGAAGCAAAAAGTTGCCTCAAAACCGTGATTTCTCAAACTGTCATCTATATGTATATATTTGTGTGTGTATAACGATTTTGAGTTTTGGGGAAGTGGAAGCAATGTAGCAGTTGTGCTCGGTCGTGTTAGCGATGTGCTGTAGCTGTCATGCGAGAGCGTCTCGACTTCGCCCTTACCAAACATCTCCTCCACAACACCCAGAGGGTTGTTAATCCAATCATTTGTAGAAGGCATGATTCGACAATGGACCCTTCGATTGACAAGTTAAATGACCACGGTCTAAAATAGTTGTAATACTTCTATTGTGTTGACGTCTACTTTCTACAATCCCCGCACACGCCGACCAGACACCAGAAGTGATGCTCTCGTGGCGGGAAATTTGCGTCACTAGGCACGGAAAACTGTTCGCTTGTTTTTGTTAACCGGTCAGCCTGACACCACTGAGTATAAAGTTTGTACTCTAACCAACTACTAACCAACCAGATATCGTTTTTAATTTATTTATTTATTGAACCTATTGAAGTAAAGGGTTTGCTGTTTTATAGTGGTATGTTCCGATCGAAGACAAATATATGCTCATTACAACGATGCTGTAGTTGCTCAAAATGTATAAACCTTCCAAGCCTACAGGGGGCAGTACTTCAACGATGTGCTGCCTAACAATCATGAATAAAGCGCCTCCAACCCGATGTGAATTTCACCGATCTACAAATCATAGTCGGTCCGGGGAACTATGGCTCATACGTATATAAATGTTATATAGATCATGTATATGTGTTCGGGAACGCTTCGAGATCCGGGTGGTTGGTTAAAGCCTACTTGCATTGGCTACGTGTAATTTAGGGGAAAATGGCTGATAGGAAAAATAATAATGTGCCGAACTCTAGTGCAAATTTACTGTTTAGTGCGGCACCGGAGTTTAACTTCAGTTTGCCATTCATCCCTGTCAGTCAGGCCACAGGTCCGGCGGTGTTGTCAGGCGGTGAGATAACATGTTATTGGAGCATTGTGTTAACAATCTGGGGTTTCACATGGGTACTTAACTAGCAGGATGCTTAGCTCACTAGTTAGCCATTCGTATGACACTGGAAAAGCAATCCAGTACATATATACATATTAGCTACTCTGTGTTGTATTGTCTGTTTAATTATGTGAATGTCATCGTGTAATTAGTCAGATTCTACAGTATCCAGATGGATGTAGTGTGTTTTGTTAGAGAAATAGGCTGTGGGTTTTAGTTTCAATTATGTAGTTGTATGTAAATGACTCAATAGATCCTGTAATGCACTAAATACCTAGGGATCTTGTTTGTTGGTCCAATGTAAAAAGCGTTGCCCGTTTGGAAATCATACATTTTGTTAGACTGATACATCTCTGCAGACTAGGTAAAATGATTCACCCCACCGTGAATTTCGTATCCACATTTCCGATTATAGCTGTAAATTGGTCAATAAATATTAGTATGATCATTAATTTAGTAAATTCCTCCCTGCTTTACCAGATTTTAGTGAAGACTGGATTGCTTCCACAATGAAGATAGTGTGAATAATACTTTCACTGTTAGTAGACTCTTCGTTGTGGTGATTTGTAACATGTGTACGACATTCCTCACGCTTCATAATATTTCACAGATGATTCAACAGATGTGGGAGAAGAAGACAGTTTCCTCGGTCAGACCTCCGCGACCGCTCCGGCACCCTCCACTTTCAACTACTTCTCCAGCTCTGCAGCCAACAGCGACCCGTTTGCATCCATAGGCCACCACCAGCAATGCCCGCCGCCTGCGTTACCCTCCGCTCCCCCTCCGGTGCCAACGGGTCCGACCTCTCTCCCCCGCACCATGACCCCGACCCCACCACCGCCTGGCCCTCAAACCAACCCCACCCTGGGCTTCGCTGGGGCCAACGCTTACCAGAGCCCCATGGGACGACAAACTCCTCCTCTCACCGCAGCGGCCCCGCCCCCTTTACAGAGCACCCCTCTGAGTCACAACCCGTACCGCCACACCCCGCTGAGCAGCAGGGCCAATCCTTATATGCCAGCGCCGGAGGTCCAGCCGCCGTCAACGGCCATGCCACATCAGCAGCAGTATCAGCAGCAGCAGCATTATCAGCAGCAGAATCCCTACTCCCTGGGCTCCCCACCACAGGCATTCCCCACGCCACCGCCTGCATTCACAAAGGTAGACGCCGTGGTTGGAGTCCTCCATAGTCAACCACTCATAAGATAAACATAATGAGTGAACAATGAGCCAAGTCAGTGTATGGGTGGAGCATTTGTTTGTTTTTTAAATTGTGCATGTTTAATTAACCAAGTTGCCAGCTTCCTTAGACCGTTCCTTAGACCGTTTATTTTTCCTGCGGCTCCTGCTTCGTTTACTGTTGATTAATTATCTGTTGTCATAATAGACAATCATTTTATTTTCAGAATTGTATTCGAGTCATTCTGCTGTTGCGGTAGTTTATAACCTAATGTCCAAACCAAGCTTTTTAAGAAAAAAAAGTTACTCACAATGTGTTCACTTTCAACAATTTTTTCTCTGTCTGCAGCCCCCTCCCACCCAGATGCAGAACCCGCTGCCCCCTCCCACCACAGCTGGAGCGTTGGTCCCAGCCAATGCCATGATGCAGTACAACGTCTATGAGGCCGTGCAGCCTCACTGGTTCTTCTGCAAACAAGTGGAGTCCAAGAGCGTCTGGCTCCCCTTCAGCATCATCGACTCCATCCAGCTGGAGGAGACGTACAACTCAGGTAAGATCCGACATGGGTGGCTGCCAGTACCTAAAACATTGAAAAATTGAGCTTTCACATTTGGTGGTTCTTAGGGGAAGAGGAATGGTAACCATGGCATACCAAATCAGCCTTTTAATTGTTGTCGAGGCGATAGAATTGTAGTTTGAGTAGGTTTCCCATATTGGTGCAGTAGCTGGAATAATAACACAAGGGAGGTGATTCTTGAGATCAGGCGCGTTTTAGGTTGGATCAAAATGATGTCCCGTTAATGGAGTTTATTGTCGGCCACAGTGCAACCAGACCCGGAGAGCGTGATCGTGCGCACGGACGGAGGGCGCTACGACGTACAGCTGTATGACCGCCTGCGCACGCCCGTCTTCTGGGAGGAGGACGAGACTGAAGTGCGGCGCTGCACCTGGTTCTACAAGGGCGACAACGACAGCCGCTTCGTCCCCTACTCAGAGGAGTTCAGCGACAAGCTGGAGGTGGGTTTCATTCATTCGTTGTTTTCTTGCGTGCTGGTGGACTGGAGAGAGTGTTTTGCTGCAGTAGTCCACAGAGTAAACTAATCTAACTTGATCTGATTAGTTTTAGTAGAAGCGCGAAGTGGCAAATAATTGTGAATCAACCCTCGAGAATACAGAATAAACTTTGAAACTTAAATTGTACTCTACGTTGCCTAAAATTGGTAAGAGCACCCAGAGAAAGTGAAAGTGAAATGTCTAATATCCAGTTTCAGGCAATTGTTGTTATTGTGTATCTAACGTTTTTCTGATATTTCTAAAACGTTCTTCCTATTGTGCAGAGCAGAAAATTGAGTGAACAGTGAAAATAATGTGGTATCTCTTCATGAACCACTCAACATGGCGTATGTTCATACGTACTGCTGTTTCATATTCATTTCTGTTGATCTTAGGCTGAGTATAAGAAAGCAGTATCTACCAACCAGTGGCACCGCAGGCTGGAGTTCCCGTCCGGGGAGACTATTGTCATGCATAACCCAAAGGTAACGCCTTTTGGAGAAACTGAAACTAATAACATGATGTGACACAGACATTTTTTATACTTTTAATTCAATTCAAGACTTGAGTGCCCACCACGCAAAGGTCTGACATGGTCTGTGTTCTCTTGTCGTCCAATAGGTTATAGTTCAGTTCCAGCCCTCTGCTATGCCAGACGAGTGGGGCACAACCCAGGAGGGTCAGACCAGGCCTAGGGTGGTGAAGAGAGGCATCGACGATGACCACGATGAAGTGCCCGATGGTAGATATGTCCCTCCTTTACTGGACCCGTATGAGTCAGTATTTATCTAGGCCAGGGTTACACTGTTATCAGCCGATCACACCAGGACACATTTACTGTCAGGTCTGGTCATCTGATGAGTTGGACCACAACCTGAGGTGCATAGGTGTGTGGACGGCAATCTGGGCACAATGTGGGCAGACTACTGGCTAGGTCATAAAAACCACGCCCAATGCCTACACAGAGTAAGCCAGGATTCGCCTGGGCAGGTATACACCGCTAGACACGCAGGACTCATACTGGTGATCGCCTCATTTAGTTACCCGCGTCATGTCGCTTATTCAGAGCGTGAATATCTGCTGAATATCCAATATCTTTCTAACAAAAAAAACAAACAAAGCCTGGAAACTGCATACCCTGCTTTTTTGAGGGAAAGTGAAATCAGGCCACAGAGTTCGCATTCACGTGTCAAGTGTCATATCTGGCGTATCTGACCACAGAAGTGTGATTACCAAAGTGTAACCGAGGCCTGAGAGTGGTTTAAGTAAAAGCAGGCCTGATTCTGAACTTCTCCTAAGACTCGGCATAACAAACACAATTGCTGTTGCCTGGTCCCCCAGATGGACCCGATGCAGCTTGAGGCTCTTTGTTCATTCTGCTCTCTGATTGCAGGTGAGCTACCAAAGGTGGACCACCTGGTGTTCATGGTGCACGGCATCGGGCCGGTGTGTGACCTCAGGTTCAGGAGCATGGTGGAGTGCGGTCAGTACCACGGCTACTGCTCCTTGCATAGTTCTTCACAGCTACGGTTCTTCTTTCACTTGTCCACGTCATCCCCATCACCGCCGTCATCATCCGTCCTCATCATCCCTCGCTGTGCATTTGTGTTTCCTCAGTGGATGACTTCCGCAGTGTGTCGCTGAAGCTGCTGCAGAGTCACTTCAAGACGGCCCAGGAGGATCACTCCATCAGCCGGGTGGAGTTCCTCCCCGTCCAGTGGCACACGGCCCTTCACGGAGACGCCACTGGTGTGGACAGGTGGGCAAGAGTGGAAAATTTCCAACAAGAGTTTTTTTCTCGGTCCAATGTTGACTCCTTACAGGAATTTCAGAGGAAACGCTATCAATTCTCTTTAGGGTTAAAAATACCTAAAGTGTTTTGGTTTGAATCAACGAGCATGGGAGCTCCGCAGGCATTCAAAAAATGATTTGGCAATCATTACATTCCTTTATTAATGAATTAACCACTTTGACAAGTGTGAATATTGATGGCTCTACTTTCAGCAATAAGGCTGTATGTTGATTTATGATTTTTTTTTTCCTGCCCAGGAGAATCAAGAAGATCACGTTGCCCAGCACGGGGCGCTTGCGTCACTTCACCAACGAGACCCTGTTGGACGTGCTGTTCTACAACAGCCCCACGTACTGCCAGACCATCATGGACACCGTGGCCCTGGAGATTAACCGGCTCCACACGCTGTTCAGGGCCAGGAACCCGGACTACAGGGGCAAGGTCTCGGTAGCCGGCCACAGCTTGGGTGAGGGACGCTGTCGCCATTTGAACACGTTTCATGGAGGGCCTTCAACCGAAAAAACAAGAAATAAAATAAAACTTTATAACAAGATAAAGTTTGTTGATGCAAACATGAATTACACAGAATAAAAGCAATATAAAGACTAAAGCAGTGATGGTGAGAAAACAGTGTCCGAGGATAGTCGTGTAGGGTGTTTGACTTCTAACCAAAAGGTTCCGGGTTCAAACCCCAATGTCTGCATTCTACCCACCTAGTCATCCCTGAGCAAGACGCCTTATCCTGTACTACTCCTAATGACATGCATCTAATATTCACTGTAAGTCACTTTGGATGAAGCAGAAGTGTCTTCTGAACGACGAGGGGTTTAGTTTTTGTTGATGTCACAACACAGACCAGCTCTCATCAGGTGTCTCTGCACCCAACAGGTTCCCTGATTCTCTTCGACCTGCTGTCCAATCAGAAGAACGGTTCCCTTGCACAGTCCATCCCCACCACGCCAACCTCTAACGGAGGGCCGCCAGACGGGAAACAGGTGAGGTCTCCTCAGTGACGCCGAATGCTTAGAAAGCAGCTCAAATTTAAATGATGTAATCAGAAGATGGAAAAATGTGTTTCATTACCCTTTTTTTTTCTCCCTATTTTCTTATCATACCAAATCAGGCTGCTCCCCCTGTTGCCACGGGAAACGGTCCGGCCCCTGCCCCGGCTGTTGAGGAGAAGCCCAAAGAGGATGGGGAGGATTTGGAGGGGCTGGCTGCTGTGCTGGAGCACCTGGGCCTGTCCGACTACAAGACCACCTTCGACAATGAGCAGATCGACCTCGAGTCCTTTGTGAGAAAAAGGAAAACCCCAATACGACGACATCCATAGAACTGCACATATGACGGCCCCTAATTATAGGACCAGCTCCCTGGTTTCCAGTCAACCTGATAACTGCATGTCATGCAGACATAAAGGATTCTCATTGTGGTTCTTATATATATTTTTGTGATCTTCCAGCTCATGTGCACAGTGGAGGACCTGAAAGAAATGGGGATACCCCTGGGGCCCCGGAAGAAGATAGCCAAGTTTGTCAAAGAGCGAGTGAATAAGCTGGTAAGGCGGCACACTTGTAATGGCTAATCACAAATCCCACCTGGTGGTAAGATAGCGGACCTTCAATGCTAAATCTCTCGATAACATTCTGCTCCTTTGCCTGTTGCTCCTCAGGCAGCCCAGGAGAAGAGAGCCCAGGAGGTGAGCCAGGATGTCGTGCCCATACCGGCCGCTACCCCGCTGCCCGACACCATCGCCACGAAGCTTCCTGTGGGCAAAACCAGCTCCTCCGTCCACGTGGACTACAATTACTTTGAAGTCGGCACCGGGCAGGTTAGCATCTGAAACATCAGAGGGAGATTAGAGTGGGTGTCAAATGTAGAATTAGTGTGGCCACTGCAGGACCCTCCAATGTCTTCCTAAAGGGATGGTAGAAAGGGGAAAGATTTCAGGGCATTGTTTACCTTTGGCAGCTTCTCCATACTGTATAATGTTACATACATTACATTTTCTTTGTTTTCTGCCGGGAGAAGCATTTTATCATCAATATATTTAAAAGCTTAAAGTGCCCACAAAATAAAAGGCTCAAATTGGGTGACCTATAGTTGAATTAATTTTAAACCCCAATGTATCATTTATTTTTATTTTTATAAATTATTCAATCTTGGCATTTTTTCATATATTTGCGCCCAAAAATGTATTTGTGCTTTCTTCTGGTGTACGGCTGAATTACATAGCTATGACACATGCTTGCACTGGCGTGAAGCTGACAGTATTTTGTACAATTACATTGCTCTATCCTCAACTGTAACTCCTAGCGGGGTGTTTGACAGCTAGCATCTCATTTTGACGTATTCAAAAATCAAACCTCCCACTTTTTGAAAAGGTCCCGCCCCTTTTTTTTGTGAAGACTCCTTACAAAATCTTTATGAAGACTCCTCAGGGAAGACATTTGAAAAATGCCTTTTGACTTCTGTTGGATAGGTTATTTTAAAGCAAAAAATAACTTGTATAATATACACAACACACCTGTATTTACAATTTAACTCATCGTTATCAGACGGGACAAAAGGTGACTTTTGTTCCCCAATGTGTATGAATTTGTCCTTGTGATTCACTACAACACTACTCAAACTAAATGACGTTTCAGACGCATGCATGACCTACTGTTCCATGCCTCGCCAGGTGTCTGTGATTTACCACGCTCTGGACTTTAGTCCCGTCAACTTCTTCGCCCTGGGATCTCCGATCGGCATGTTCCTGACGGTCCGAGGCCTGGAGAGGATCGAGGAGAACTACCAGCTGCCCACATGCGAGGGCTTCTTCAACATCTACCACCCGGTAACCACCTCACACAAACCCCTTACACACGCTCTGGTCATCAGGCTGCGCTGTGGTACAATGCAGGACTTCTCATTTCAATTAGATTTTATATTTTGAAGAAATTAATATCAACTAATACAGGAGCTAAGCTAGTTGTTAATGTACTGGCTTTTAATATTTTATATACATTTTCATTACCTCACAAACTCACTGGATTGTAACAAAAATCCTAACTTCTTTCATTGCTCAATATGACCGGCAGCATGTTGCTCTCTTCCAGTTGGACCCGGTGGCGTACAGAATGGAGCCCATGATAATGCCCGACCTGGACCTGAAGCCGGTCCTCATCCCCCATCATAAAGGCCGGAAGAGGCTGCATCTGGGTACGCCTCCTTTCCCCCACTCCTCTGATCTTTTACTAGAACCGGTCTTTACACGGCACTCAAAGCGCTTCACGTAGTGAGTGTTTGTGTGTGGGAAGGATATCACACCTCATTCACTGTGTGTGTCTGTGTGTGGCACCCACCTGGGTGTTGCAAGGGCCAGTCTGCGCATCCCACACTCATGGTGAGGAGGGAAACCATCCAATTAGAGGCCGGGTATGATTAGATGGCCATGTTGGGAATTTGGAGTCCCCGTCTCCCTCCTGGGGACTTGGAAATAACACGTCGGTAGATGTGCCCCTTTACTGGCCCTGCAGCACCAACTGGTAGAGGTCTCCCATTCAAGGATGGACTAGGCCAGCCCTGCCTAGCTTCCAAAGAAACCAGCAATGCTTGGCAGGTAGCCATGGTGATGGCTAATCCAGTGACCTAATCAGAGACATATTAGGTTTGATAAGTTGATATGTGCACAGAAGGCAGTACATTTATACATATATATTTTATATATATATATACTTTACAATGGCATCATGTTTAAAACCCTAACCTCCACGTCCATCGGTGGGTTATGTTTTTCCAGAGCTGAAAGAGAGCCTGACCCGGATGGGCTCGGACCTGAAGCACGGGTTGATGAGCTCGCTGAAGACCGCCTGGCAGACGCTCAACGACTTCGCCCGCGCCCACACCTCCTCGGCCCAGCTCGAGGCCGAGCTGGCCATGGTGGCCAGTCGGATCAAAGAGGAGGAGGAGAAACAGCACGTCCAGGAGGGTGAGTGGGGGACGCTGCGCACCCTCGGCTCTGCATTGCGCTCTGATTCAAATTGTGGTACTCTCATAAATCAGACTTTAGATGACTTTGCTAAAATGTGATGGCAGACGTGATCAAATCTGGGTGAATGGGGCGTTTCTCTGAGGTCTTTGGCTTCATATTTGTTTCGACCGATCATGTTGCTGGGATCCGTAAGCAAGTCATTGGCGAACACAAACTTGGCCAGCTGAAACTTGGCCAAACTATAAAAGTGTCTGTAAAGGTCCAGGTCCATACCGTGCAGACTAGCGACTATAGGAATACTTGTTAAAATCCCCTTCTAAGATTCATCTACTTGCATAAATCCGTTTATCTTCGGTTGGAATATACCCGTAACGAAAAAGGGAACAAAACATAACTCCTTCAGTTTTTGGTTCCCGGCCCAGTCTCTGTCGTCTCCCCCCAGAAGTTCTATTATAACATAGTAGGACCGCTGGAGCCGTGATCACACTTTGGTGACACTATTGGGCTGTAGAATGAATCGCCTATACTGAGTAAGTACATGCTTAACCTCCAAGAATGCAGAGATATTTTTAAACACGGTGTGACACACTTGATGACCTTGCTTCATCCTCACAAAGACTGTCAGTCATGTTGGCAAGTAGCCTAGAAATCTAGACGCCCCTAGCGGCAGCAAATTTAATTTGCAGCCAGGGGAGTCCAGCACTTCACCGTTGGTTTGCGAGCTGGAAACCAAAATCTAGTTAGGCCAATCACATCGTGAAGGGCGGAATCGGAGGGCGGGCTTTAACATAATGACGACAGAGTTGTGACGGTTCCAGGTTAGAGATAAACAATGGTTGCTGCTGCTGGCGAACAGCGGTCTTTCGACTCGGCTTTGGCCGCGACTCTTAAAGACTTGAAGTTAAGATTTTCTTTGAGAAAATAACAAAGAACGGCACTGAAGTCATTCCTCGAAAAGAAAGATGTATTCAGAGTTTTGCCGACCGGATACGGATACGAGTTGTAGCGCTATCCAATTGCGTGCAGAGGGAACTTGAAAGACAACCGTTTATCCCGCCCACACTGCCAATGGAGTGTTGCCAGACCCAACATCTTGATGTGGGTCTGGCTTGCCAGGCTAGTTGGCAAGGGCATGTCAAGAAAACTCAAATGTGGA
Source organism: Brosme brosme (assembly GCA_900302425.1). Lineage (NCBI taxonomy): Eukaryota > Metazoa > Chordata > Actinopteri > Gadiformes > Lotidae > Brosme > Brosme brosme. The sequence goes on along the minus strand of OMKX01114532.1, from coordinate 14,628 downwards.
TCGTTTACAAGAATGTTACTGCGGACACTCCCAACTCCTCCCACACACGCCACCAGTTCACATCACACAGTTGCCCCGCCAGTTAGTGGACAGAACAATGTTATTGAGGTTTTTCTTTATTCTGGAACTCTCCCGCCAAGAAACTGGGAGGGCCGCAATCTTACACATTGTGACTTTAACGGATGATGTTGTGCCTCGGTGTTATTTAGTTGCAGAGCATAAGATGGCAGAAGGCGTGGAGCCGCAGAGAGAGGAGGAGCCCCAGGTGAAGATAGGGATGTTGAACGGGGGGAACCGCATCGACTACGTCCTGCAGGAGAAGCCCATCGAGAGCTTCAACGAGTACCTCTTCGCCCTCCAGAGTCACCTGTGTTACTGGTACGACGACAATCCACACACACACACCATTGCCAAGTGCAGTCTTGATAATTGTGGAATGTATTGGATCAATTCTTACTTGCACGTAAACCACATTTTATTCAGTCTGTGTCAGTAATGTACATTTATCAAATTGGTACAGTCTGTGTTCCTCAGTCTTCACCGAGTTGACAAACAGCTGAAATTAAACATAACACTGGCCGTTGTGTGTAAGGCTTGTGCCTCGATGTGAAGTTCCTACGTCTCTTCTTCTGCAGGGAATCTGAAGACACTGCCTTGTTGCTTCTCAAAGAGATCTACAAGTCCATGGGCATTCACCCTGAGCAGATCCTTCATTAATGCAGTCTATTTTTAAAAGCCCTTCACTGTCTTTTCCGTTAATTATTCCATGTTTATTCTGCTGGACTTCTTCCTTTATTTTTTTTATTCTTTTAGTTGAATGTATAGGGATGAGTACAAATGTTGTATTATGCATATTATCTTAAATTAAGAACAGATAAAGTTAAGGGATTCCAATGACTAGTTTACCTAAATTATAGAACTGGTCGAGTTGGCGCCATGTTTACTGAACTATACTGTACATTATACAATTCAAGATTTTAACATAAGTGACTTAACAAGGCAGCAGTGAAGAGCTTCCTGTTGAGTTTTATTCAATCGCCATGTCAACATGTCAAATAAATCATTTCAGAATTGAACAAGTTGTTTTGTTTCTCATTAAAAAGATGAACAGGAAGTGAACGTTATATACAGAGTAAGCAGAGATGGCTGGTCCGATTTAAGAAAAGCTGACATGTTTGCAATAAGTATGATTAAAGAAAACTACTACAGAATGGGATGGTCAACCTGCATTCCGTTTGAGATGAAACGAAGCACTTGCAGCCTGTCGTTATGTTGACAGCTGTACCCTAAATACTAACCTCTCCTACACTCCTGATAGTGTCTCTTACAATCCTATCGATTCCAGTGCGATAGCCATTCTCATCAAATAAGAAATTAAATGTACAACATCTATGAACGCACAACTTCAACATCAATGACCTGACTAATGTGATCGCTTCATCACTTTAAGAAAGGCACACAAGTGTTAAACAAAATAAAACCACATGAAAGAAAATTAAGTACAAAACGTGTGCCTCTTACGTTTCACCTCCGAGTATTTGGAATGATAGTGCTGTGAGAAATCTCACTGGACAATCAAGACATCTGACCGATTCGTACACTGGTACTTGACCATGGCTGCTCCCGAACAATGTACCCAAAGTGAATATACAACGGCTCACCCTCTGAGCAAGGAAGACTGAAGGATTGTCCCTTTGTCTACAAAGGCTACAATAACATGAGAAAGGTCCCTTATTTTTTACCAGTAATGTTCATGTAGAAGCTTAATGAAATGGTTCATAGATATATGGCTGAAGGTGCATGACGGCAATAAATACTAAATTGGTCCCAGTTCACGGGCAACATGACAGGAACAGAACAATAACACTTTGCTTTTGGGCTGGTCCAGATTGTGCGTTATTCCAACCCTTAAAACCAAGGGAATCACTTAGATGTTTTTTGTTTGACCTAAGTTGTAAGTCCAATGCAAATTAAACTGCAGTTATAAATATTCGTACCACTGTTTCCCAACGGTGAGCTTAAATGACATGTGACGCAGCATTTTGATACCTTGCTATTGGAGTCATGTTCCTGCTAGAAATAGTTTGGCCAACACTCCTTGAAATCACAGTAACTTGTGGAATACTGGTGTAGGCAAGAGAACTTGAGAGAAATGACTCACTTAAAACTCCACTGAATACCGTCTGAGAAGTCTCTTCAATGTCCGAAATGAACGATGCAGGCATTTTGCCACATATTTCGTCCCCAAAGGCTTAATCCAAAGGTTGCGTCAGTTCGTTCCAAATGCAGTCCTTTGTGAGGCTGCTCCTTGGAATGACCTAAACAGTATCTTATAAATGTAACAATCAATGTGTTTATCATGTCGTACATTCATCGGCGTCTACTGCCGAGCCATTTAAATGTAAGCGGATCTGTGTGCTGCTTATGCACCAGTACAGTCAGTATCAAGAGCTGCCCCCTCCTTCATTGACTCAGCGATGGTTCCCTCAGCCCTCGGGCTTGCTGCGGGTCTTGAAGGCCTGCTTGCGCAGGTGGGCCTTGATCTCCTCCTGGAACACCAGCATGCCCAGGTGGGAGTGGGAGGCCTCGTTCATGGCCTTGGACTGGATGCACATGCTGTACTGCTCGGGCGTCAGCTCGTCCGCACACTGCTTCTCGTGCCACAGGTGGAACAGCCCCGCCACGGGGGTGCGAGTCACGATGAGGTCGCTCCGCAGGTACTTCCTGTACAGGTGGACGTCCTCCACGCCCCAGCCCTTCACGTCCAGGTCAAAACCCCCTGGGAAACAAAATATAAACAGTTCAAATCAATGGAAAACACTGACGTATGAATACTGAACTGATGGGGCTATGAAGCTGCTGTGACTTACCGATGTTGAGGAAATCTGACCGATATTGACACGTCATTCCAAAGCCAAAATCTCTCCAGAACCCAGCCTCTTTCTTGTGATTCTATTTGAAAGGATGAATAATGGGTCAGTACCCAGACATTATCCTGAATTAGTGAATGCATGTTAATTTTAGATAGTATCATCAATACATCATGTAGGTGGGAACTCGTTTTCAGTTTCATCTAAAACACTTCCAGAGCCTGTGGCACCATACACTCAGTGGAATGTGTGACAGTCCTTACCAGTTGCAGGTCAACAGGAGGAGGCTGATCCAAGTTTCCATAAACTATGGCAGGGTTGTACAGACTGAAAACCACAGGGTAAAACACCCTCTTGTCTACAAAACACAAAGGAAGCAAAACAACTTCTCAGTACTGAATAGAAATGTAAAAAGTCCATAGTCTTGCAGAAGCCCCACATATGAGTCCTTCTGACTGACTAAAGCAGAGGTTTCTACACTAGTTTGGCCTGCAAACCTTTTAGGTCTGAAAATGTTCACAACCTCAACTTCCATACACACATCGTTTTAAACCATTCAACTAATTATAATGATATAATATCAATGTCACACTGAAAATACACATTGTGACACACACTTGGTACCCAAAGTGATTAGTAATAGTTTGTTACAGATCATTAGGCAGTCTGTTCATATATACAGGACCTTTATGATAACTTTCAAATATATAGCTTATAAGTCAGTAATGTCGGGTCCAGCAGTCCTACTATGTCATACTTCACGGGGGAGACAGCACAGAGCCTGGGCCGGAAACCAAAAACTGAAAGGGGCAGAGTTACGCCTTGTTTCCTGTTTTACATAGACTAATAATATACAAGACTAATAAATCAGCAAGCTCACCCTATCTGCATACCGGGCATCCCGAAGTGGGGTACTGAAACACCATACTAAAGGTAACCTACTAGGAGAGGCATGCAGACGGCAGGTGTTGAGGAAGTCCAGGGTGAAGTGGATGTCCACGTCGCAGAAGAACATCAGGACGTCGCCCCTGGTCCACGCATGGGCTCCGATGTCCAGGCCGCGGCCCCTGGAGAACTCCTCGTCCACCGGGACCAGGGTGTAGTTGGAGAAGCTCTCCTCGCTGGGAGGAACCAAACGGAGCGCGGTCAACGCCCCTTTCCAATTATACAACAGCTTTCGTTTGTATTATTGTTTACAAAATAACGTGACGTAAAAAAATGGGGCAAATAAACCCTCATTATAGTTCAAACAGTTGACATACCTGGAGAGTTTCCCCAAAGACACCTTCACCTCCTGTAGGCCCTCTTGCCCAAAGTAAACCACTGTCAGATGAACTCTCCTGTCCTGTTGTACGCACACTTCCCTAAGGTAAGGCATTAAAAGAAAGAAATCTTTGATAAAGGATAGTTGACCAGCACCATACATACTTGATTGAAAAAAATAATGCAATAAAAAATAAATAAAAAACAAACAATGCAATGACAATAAATTGGTTTCATAAACCTCAGCATTAACAACTCAATACAAAACGCACTTTAACTACTCTTCCAAATCGTCTTGTATTATGCTACCAGCGCAGACAGGAAACCCTAACTCTGAGGTAATGGAAACCACTGCTCATTCTGCAGCCAACGGCGGGGCAACAGGGCTCAGTAGGCCCACCTGAAGTTGTGCAAGAACTGCAAGAAGGTGTCCACTCTGCCAGCCAGCGGCACGATGACGTTGATGACCGCGCCCGACGTCTCCACGGACGTGCTGCGCACTTTCATCAGGGGCCCGAACGGACGGAAGAGGGTGACGTGGCGGAAGTTGCTGGAATCTTCTTTGGCGAAGAAGAGTTCGTACAGCGTGCCTTTGTCCCGCTCGGTCCGGTACAGCCCTGCCAACGAAAGAGAAAGATACAGAAGACTTGACCGCTTGCTAACATGAGGCTGCTAAAGCGGCCACAATAATACAACAACCATGAAGCAGGTCACGTAAGCTTGTAGACAATATATTTATTATTTATACCCACATCATTATACTGAATGGTAATTGGTCCATGAATATCTACCAGTCCCAAAACAGGGATTAGGCAAGTCGCTTAAGAGTTGGAAATATAACACCGATCTTTCAAACGACTTTGCTTTGTGAGGCTACTTTCGGTCGTACCCTCAGTGAAGTGGATGTCCGAGTAGGTCTGCCTCTGCATGGGAACGTCGTCGTCCACGCCGTCCTCCTCGTCGGGGTTGTTGATGATGTCCAGCGCCGCCTCCACGGCTTCCACCAGCTCGTCCCGGCGGTCCTTGCGCACGGGCTTCTCCTCGGGGTGCCGGGTCAGCCCCATCTCCAGCTGGTACACCTTGGAGGAGGTGAAGCTCTCGAAGGGCACCACGGCGTACTCGCTGGGGAAGCGCGTGCCCGTGCTGACCTCCGCCTTGTCGATCTGCGAGTGGAGGTACTCCAGCAGGTCTCCGGGCTCCTGGTCCTTGGTCTCAGCCAGGCCCTGCACGCCGGGGGGCTCCTTCCTCTCCTGCAGGAGCTTCAGCCTGTCGCCCATCTCCTGCAGCTCCTGCTTGAGCTGGGCGATCTGCCGCTTGAGGCTGGCGGCGCGGTTGAGGTGGCGTTCCTCCTGCTCCTGTAGCAGGGCCTGGTAGTGCTCCTTGCCGTAGCCGTCCCCCACCAGGCCGGGCAGCGCCATGCTGAGGTCCGCCGGAGGGGTGCACTCCAGCAGGTAGGCAAACAGCAGCAGCACCAGCAGCAAGAAGAGGCCCAGGAAGAGCCACCGCGCACGGCTGGGCATGGCCAACCCTCGCCTGGGCATCACGCTTGCCTATGAACTAAGGCCAGCGAGACTGCATTCCCCCCTTTCGCCCTCTGATGTATAGGCCGATTTGCATTACGTGTATGTATCTTTGGAACGCATTGAGTATGAAGGAAACATTTATAACTGTGAGGTGGACATTTTGTGTGCAAGGATATCCACAATGGGCATCAATAATGGTTGAGTGTCACATATATAACAGCAACTTCAACTTATATTTCAGTTCTTATGTCCGCCAATGTCAAGAACTTAACTGGAGCAATTGTCAAAGAGATGGTTACCTATAACAGACAGAAATAAAATATTTATTTTCGGCACAGGTGTGATGCATTTCAAGCGTGGTTCACAGATGTTTACTCAGTCCAGCAAATAGCAGCGGGGGCCTCAACAACAGCTCGTTGTTTCGAGGCAGTGGGCGGACTGGCTGGAGACAAACCTCGGACCATTCTGCTGAAGGTTTCATTACGTTTCCGGTCTTTTTTATCACCTCTTCACAATTAAAGCATGCAGACTAAACAGTTTTGATGTTTCTGTCTGGTTCCTATAATCTTCACTATGTATGTTTTTTATAGAAAGTTGCTGGTGCAGCACTTTTTGATTGTTCTCAGTCAAACGTCTGCTTAATTACATGTACATCATGAAAATGTATCAAGTATGGCTTCAATCGGAACACCATTGCCAGTTAATAAAATAAAGGATAACGGAGCAGACAGTTCCAACATTACTGGACATTGGCAAACACAGCCGTACTGGGCATGACATGGTTGAGCATGGAACTGAACAGTTCCCCAGTGTCGCACAGATCACAATGCCATGTCAAAACGAAATTGCTGCATTAAAAAAATAAGTCTGATCCAAACACTTTATTCGACTAAGACTGTTAACAATATACAATTAACACTCAAGTCAAGTCGATTTATTTCGAAAATGTCAAACGGAAATGCGCGCTCTGCTGCTTGCTCTGCATCAATGTAAATACCACAATAAGACTTTAGCTTTTAAGCTTAAAGATAAATGTTTAAAATATGTAATATGTTACAATGTACCACTTACCTAATTAAACCACTCCAGCAACCGTACCCACTGTTATCACATGAAAGGCGAAAGCATATAGCTAGCGCTGCAAACCCATGGATGCACAAATACAAGACGCCACGGAGCAAAAGGGAAAAGTAGGTACGAGGGCTACTTCCGGTTTAAAACTAGCCAATTAAAGTTGTGTTACTTTAAACGTCATCAATCATTCTAAGCCAGGCAAGGGTATGGATGGTCTTTGGTGGTCGGTTTTTCCATTGATGCTCTCATTCTAATCTACTTTTGACATAACTAATATTTAGCTCATAATGCAATACAGTATATGTCCAGGCTCAGTATATTCCGTATATATTTTGTTATTAAACACATTTTAACAATATTAAAATAAGTATATACATATTTATATATATCAAGTATTCTGGTACTGATTCCAACATAGCATAAGAACATTGGACGTTTTCATCCCTTCAAAACAACTTATACATTAACAATAACCTGGCAAAGGCTAGATATCGTAAAAGCAAAAGTTGAGAGATAATGTTATGGATAAATTTAGGATACATTTAATTTTGTTATAGTATCTTGAAAATGACCACTGAAAACGCCACATTGCACATTTGTAATGTTTATTTGCAACATAATCAAATAACATAATGATGATAACTCATTATTTTACAGAATCATACATTTTGCACAATGATTGCCATTAAAAGGAATCTGAAAATAAGTTGTACCAAAACATGGCCACAGTTAAGATTATATATCATGTCCTTGTATTGGAGCAGTACTTATATTTAGATATTTTTCATGTAAAAAAACAACATGAAAAACAAGCAACATGTTACATTTTTATTGAACACTGGTGTATTATTTGTCTTTGGCAAGTATAGTCCAAAATATCCTGTGGGGTAACACAAAAGTGGTGTCAGCATTTTAATGAACCTATTCCCTTTCAGTAGAAACTTTACATTTGCCAAAACAAGTTCCCTGTTTTTTCCCTCTTTTAGACCAGCTCCCAGAGTTCTACAACAGGTGATGGTAAAGACGGCCCCTTTAATTCCAGGTTTGGAACAACATCCTCACGGTTGTACACACTAATAATTAGAGGCTATTGTAGAAGCAGCACAGGCACTTGAAAGACATTAACATTGACATACAACCTGGTACAGTAGTCATGCAATGATACAGTTTGGCCAACATGACCTTGAGGTAATGATTAACATACCGATGAGCTGCGAGAAGCATGGTCTATGTTTTATTTTCTCATTTCTTCCAGCTATTTGGCAGCGAGAAAGACTCTGGTTTTTAAACTTTGACTACCCGTGCGACAGAAAAAAAGGGAACCAACTTTATAATCAGATTGTATATGTACACTTTTCCTTTCTTTTATAGAAATATACACATCTACGAATTAGGAAGATCGTCTACATCAATGGTTTATCCTTAGCTATCAAGCTTGTCCACATTTTTTGCGGGTGAAGGCAAAGCCATCCAGTTTGCATAAACACTATCATTGGCATATCTTGTAAAGACAGGGTTAGTGGCATCATGTCTGTTGAGTGGTACCGGGCTCTTCTCAGGCCAGTTCGGGTATGACATGCCTAAAAATGAGAACAAATCATTTTTCTGCACTCAGTGAAAGAAACACAGCGGACAAGACAGTAAGGCTCTCAAATTAAACTCTGGAATTTGACGTTTTAAACAACAGCCTGAATCCTCTGAGCAGGTGGCATTCACAGAAGTGTAAATGAATGTGTTTGCTTGCAAATGAAAGATGAACACAGGATATGCATTACTATTGTAGCATTATGTATGCTTGTTGACCAACCCAATATTTTAGATCCTGCATGAGGTCATATACAAAATGGCTGCCTACCTGTAACTATTAAGAAGAAACATCCACAGCTCAGAGTTAAACAGGTTTATTATTGCTAAATAATGTTGCCTTTTTTTGATCAACCTTAGATTGTCATCAATTTGGGGAAATGACTAAGGGAAACCTTTCTTTTTCCTTCCTCATTCGAGCTAACTTTAAAAGCCTTACTGTTTATTTGTTTAACACTCAGGAATCAGAGATAAATAGCCTATGTACATTTGAAATTTAGGAAATTTATGACAGTTTGGAATCCAAACCACAAAGAGATTGATTTGACGAGGACCTGTTTCAAATGTTACATACATTTTCATCAAACACAAAAAGAGAAGTGAGTGAAATGATGTAAATGTAGTGACATGGAATGTGAAATATAATATCTACAAATGAATGACGTTGAAACATGAAGATTAGCAAGGGCGTATAAATTAATGTTATGGGGATATATACAAAATGTAAAATTTCTTTGGTCGGGTTTCATGTACATTGGAAGCAGGTCCAAAGGAAGAAAAAAAACAAACAGACAAACAAACAGTCAAGACACAAGATCTTTTTCACTGAGCCTCTCATTCACGATGAAATGGGAGCTACGTCGGGCAGTGTCAGAGAAAAGAGGCATGCCTAATAGGTCACAGTCACACGCACTTTGACTACGGAAAGCCAATCACAACTTGCCAAAAAAAAGAGAGCTTGTGCGCTCTAAAATCTAGTAAATGCATGGGAGATTCTACCATAGAGCTTGTTTTCAATCCATGTGGAGGGGAGGGTGCGAGGGAGAGGGGCGTTATTACAGTCCACTAGAGGCGTGTCCTCTTCAGAGAGGGCGTCGTCGTACAGGAGCGCGTCGGCCGGTGTGGACGCCGCCAGGTCCAGGTAATCCTGGCGAGGGTGGAACACCTGATTAGGCTAGTTAGTCAGCGAGTGCAACACACACACACACACTCAAACACTTAATCCTGTCACGCACACACAGGCTTGAACAGATATGGATCTGACAGAAGCTTATATGTTGTCTAATGGCGTGTATTAAGAAGCCTAATTAGACCAAAATAGAATACTTGAGGCAGATTTTGTTTGCTATGCCATTGGCTGCTTGTGTGTTTGTGGCCTGGGCATTTCTTTGGGAATGTTGCATGGTTTTTCATGCTTACAACAATGTACTGATGGCAAAGGCCATCAACAACTGAAATTTAAACAGGGAAAGGTTGAGTATACAGTTATTAAGCCAAGACAAATGAAGATTGTGTAGTTAGCTCATTGTCCCAGAGGGCGATTAATAAAGTATTAAGGTCATACTGCTTGCTCATACCCGACTTTTGACCATCATTTTTTCCAGTTCTTTGCTGATATCTGAGAAAGTGGGCCTCTTGTCAGATTCTTGCTTCCAGCAGCGGAGCATGAGATTATACCTGCAGAGACAACAAGCAGAAACTTTAGTTTCATATGGACCCTTCAACGCAGACATTTTCCACGGTGGAAAGCCGCCCCAAATCCGTTTTGTTTTATGCATTAGCTATAATAAACGTTTCGTTGCACACGGGAGACTCGTTAAAAAACTGAGAGTTTAAGCGGAGCTCACATTTCATCAGAGCAGTTTTCTGGTTTCTCCATACGGTAGCCTGTCTTCAGGAGGTTGAAAAGGCGTTCGGGAGCGATGCCCGGGTACGGGTTGCCTCCCAGGGTCACGGTTTCCCACAACAGTACCCCGAAAGACCAGCTGAGAGAGTGGACACAATTAGAAACCGTTACATTTATTCTTAATAACCGTGGAATAAAGTAATCTAGTACACCACATAGAACCACTCGGTACTCACACGTCGCTTTGCGTTGTGTAGATGTGATCGAACAAGGATTCAATAGCCATCCATTTGACCGGAATACGCCCCTGGAAGAGAGGACACAGTGGTAGGTGGATACTGAGACTCTAGATTCAGTTTGGCTTGAGCCTATCTCTGGCCTGAATCTTACCTTGCTCCTCTTCACGTAGGAGTCTTCCTCGTACACATCTCTGGAGAGGCCAAAGTCAGAGATCTTCATCTTCCGGCCCTCGGCCACCAGAACGTTACGTGCAGCAAGATCTCTGTGGACGAGCTAACGAGCAAAACAAAATGCTAACTTTAGCTGTAAGCAACTGCAGACCAAAATCGAGCAAATACGTAAAATGTTTAGATGCTTAATTTAAATGTTTAAATGTGTGTTTTTTTTTAAATCACTGACAATCTAGTGATACTTCACATACAGTGACAGAGATCTCACAGTGACAAAACAAATGCATTTTTGTTGCATTATTTGTCACTAACAAACACCAAAACTGTTGAGCTGCTGTCTTTTAAGCTAAGACAGGCCGATATCTATCTCTTTTAGGAGCACTGAAGCGACAGCGATTCCTCTGGAACGTGAAATACCTTCATTTCTGCCAGATATTGCATGCCCCTGGATATCTGCCAGACAAAGGAGATGAGGTCGCCCATGGTGAGGGCCCGCTCGTCAGGGTTCTCCAGGTAGCTGGAGTTGCGGTTTGCGTCGCCGCTCATGTAGCTTGGCCCCACCTTGCGGCTTTCCCGCAGGAAATTGCGAAGGGATCCATATTTGGCGTACTCCACAATCAGGTATAATGGACCTGTGACAAGGGGGATGCAGCACTGTTGATTATGTTCCATATAGATAGTTGTAGAAAAGCATTATTTTGTCCTTAGATTTGAATGGACTTGAACAGGGGAATGTGTAAAGAATGAGGCCTTACCATCCTGACTACAGGCTCCATACATCTTGATCACATGGGGGTGGTTGACTTGCTTTAGCAATGTGAATTCTGACAGCAGGTCACGCAGTTCACTGTGTGAAGCGTTTTCTGTCGGGTGGTTGGGAGGTAATTGAAATAAGTTATGATTTCTACACTTCCTTCCAAGTATATCACCTATAATTTCTGGTCTGGCTCCTCTGTGTCCAGGGTTCTCTTACCTTTAAGCTGTTTCACAGCCACAGTGGTGTAGCCAGCTTTCCCCTTCAGCCGGAACGCCGTTGCCTTGACAACCTTCCCAAACTCCCCTTCCCCTAAGGTCTTGCCAAGAACCAGATTTTTACGAGGAAACTCCCACTTTGGATCCTCCTGTTAATAGAAAATACTGTTATGATCTGAGGAACAATACTTCAGGACTAGCCTGCGCGGCTAATGGACTAGGACTCACCTTAGAGGCCAATGGATTTGGACTAGCCTTAGCAGCTAATGAACTATGACTAGCCTAAGCAGCTAATGGATTATGACTAGCCATAGCAGCTAACAGACTATCCCTAACTGCTAATGCAACATTGATTCAAGTGACGTACAGGTATTTTGAAGGTGTC